>OMKL01001208.1:7398-18994 GCA_900302295.1 Parasudis fraserbrunneri
CAGAGAGCCAGTTAGCCAATTTTCTTGTTCTATTCTTATCAGTGTACAACACTTGGAAGATTTTTTTCAGACAATACACATGCATTGGAACCAATTACATAAAAGCCATACAGCTTGAGAGGGCACCATTCATCACTGTGATTATGGGTACTTAGGTAAATGTTTTAAATGAATTTGCGCTACTTCGTTTTAATCCAAGAAAGTGTCTTTCTGCATGTGCCCCCAGAAACACACAGACATTTCACCAGAGGGGTCAGCACAGAGTTGGCCAATTTCAGTCACCCCCTGGAGGGGTTCAGTGTCTTTCTCTGGAACACTGGAACTAGGAATTGACACATTGTCCGTCACAGGGGATCAAACCTGTGACCTTCTGGTTACAGGACAGTCTTTCTAACTGCAAGGCCACTCTGCTACCCTAAAGGTACTTGGCACAAGCACTTTATACCAACCCACATCACCGTGGTACCCATACTCAGAGTAAAGTACGCCTTCTCAGATATTACTACTATATTAAAAGGAACACTCCACCAAAAAATAAAGCTAATTTATTATGCCCATAATCTCACACATATCCCAAAACTATAAAATGTCTTGTACAAATTAATTTGGTGCTAGAGTTATTGAGTTAAAGATTTAAGATGTGTGATGTCATTATGATATATATTATTCCAGGAAGTAATACAAATATCTCAGTGAAATGATGAAAATGAAAAATATCAAGGCCTTAGTGAGTGATTAACAGTACCTGGAAAGGTATATTCAAAGGCCTTGATAGATATTTTTCATAATTTCACTGAGCTGTATATATTACTTCCTTGATTATACCATGGCCTGGGTGAATACTCGATTCTGATTGGCTGGAGGGGTATGCATTATTTTTCGACAACATGCACGGCGAGAGCCTCATCACAGTTCAAAATGAATGCGCTTGTTTGGCTTTCTGGCAGAAAGCCCTGAAGGGAAATTTCTCGCATGTGCCATTGACAATAACCCAGAAAGCTAACTTTATGCTAGCAAGCCTTTGTGTCACTAACTTTGCCTATGGTTAACAAACAGTGAATATGATCTGATAGTATGTTTGACGAAAAGGCTGGCTTGCTTTTTTTCACGTCAAATATGCGTGGTAGCTATATATCACTACGACTAGTTGTCAGTCGTAGCCTCAAGTAATGTTAAGTACATTCATTGCTGTGAGTTGAATTGTGAGGACAGGATGTAGCTACATGGAGAGAAAAAGCCTTGCACAAATATATGTGGTAGCTTAGTCCATACAATAGTAGCCTACATAGACTACCTCTGATGTAGTGCCTCTGGGGCAAGTTTTGCAACAATGTTGCTGACCAGGTAGGACATGCAACATCTCGCCCAAAAGATAGTAGATCTTGCTACATTCAGCTGAGAGCACTCTGGCATCAGTGCGCTTGCATCAAGCACCATCATGAATTGTGTTGCACTGTACAATGCATGTATAGTTATTCTGCGATTACGCACACAGTATTGTTTTGGGCTATTATTCTTTTTCCAAGTTAGAGCTAGCAAAGCAGATTGGTATGTGGAGAGCCAATTTATTCCTGGATTTGCATAATTCACTCACTTATCATGGCACATCCCATCCTCGCAATTCAACTTGCAACAATGAATGTACTTATGGCTACGACTGACAGTGATAGCTACCACGCATATTTGACGTGAAAAAAGTTATTGATTTGGGGGCAATGAGATGTCTGGCGGGCAAGCCAGCCTAATCATCAAACATACTGTCAGATCATATTCACTGTTTGTTAACCATAGGCAAAGTTATTGACAGAAAGGCTTGCTAGCATAAAGTTAGCTTTCTGGGTCATCATCAGCTGGCATCAGTCAAGTGACAAGTGGTTGTCAAGCAGATGCTAAGGTAGCGCAGAGGGACTATAATGAAAGTCAGAAGTGAGCAAAACATAAATAACATATTTCTTTACATTTTAATGTCGAGACTATGAATAAATGGCACATATGTTTTGTCTTTGGCAAGTGACCGTGGTACAAGCGGGATAACACACTCAGAGGTGTGCTGTTATCGAAAAATAATGCACTTAGGCTTCGCCTCGTGGGGTAATTAGCCCCTGCGTTGTGCATTATTCTTGGATAACAGCGCACCTCGTCGTGTGTTATGCCTTACATAATAGACATCATAATGGACGTTACACATCTTAACTATTTAACTCAACAACTCTCAAGCCAAGTGAATTTGTACAAGACGGTTATAGTTTGGGGATATGTGTGAGATTATGAGCATAATTAATCAGCGTACTTGTTGGTGTTGGTGACGTTCCTTTAAGAGCGATTGGTTTACTATGGCTTCTACTGTGCACCAATGATGTCACTTACTTTGCATTATTTGTGTTTCACTGGATTTAGCATTGGATTTCACCTCAGTTATATTAATTTACAAGAACATAGCACAATATGGGCACCATCAAAGCTTTATTGATACACTAATGGTAAGATAATAAAGCTGCATGTTTGTTAGACACCGTAGTGCTGTTTTCTGCTTAGTACCAGAGGGGTTCAGGTGAACAGACATCTGAAGAGATTTAAGACACTTACAGGCTGCATCATAACATTACAGTTCATTGTTAGAAAATGTTTAACTGCTCAGGAAAGATATTAATGACAGGGAATAACTTTTTTGACATTATCACACACTTCAACCATACTGTGTAAACAGTAAACACAGATAGCAGGTGAACCTCTCCACGAACAATACATTTTTTTAGATAAACTGTCAAGAGTCATACAAGTGCAAATTACAGTCAAATCTAGCAATTTTCCTTCTTTTTTTTTTTTTACAGACAACTGTCAAAGAGTCATACTAGCGCAATATAACGAAATCAAAACAACCACTTTCCACACAGTCTGCGAGGAGTGACTCAGTATTAATGGTCGTCATGCCAACTCACTGACAGCAGTGTGACGATGTAGCACAAAGTATTTGTGATCTCCAAGTGAGAGGCAGAACAATGGAAGGCTGAGTGGGTTTTGGTCCGGATAAAAGGGCTGCATACTTCTCGCGTCTTTGTGTGTTCGCCATGGGGGCCTCCCTCCCACCGCCTCCTCTTTACACCTCCCCTCCTCACATCATGTCCAGCTGCACAGGAAGAGAGGGGGGAACCGTTGTGACTCAAAAGGTTAGATCAAATGTCTCAACGGCCAGACACATAATCAGGCGTACAATCACACTTCCTGCTAAAGTAATTGTGCTGGACTTATTCCCACAAGTTTTTTTGCTTTTTGTTTTTAAAGGAAAGTGGCCAGTCCACTCCCTTTTTTTTGTTCCATGATTGAGACAGTAAGATGGCTAAGAGGGAGACAGAGCATGGGAGACACAGGAGGTTCTGGTGGGTTTCGATCTTAGGCCAGCAGAGTTACATATGGCTCCAGGGGGGTCTTACCCACTACATATGTGTGCACACTTATTCCCGTAATATTTGGTGTATAACAGTCAAAAATGCTGGAGTTTGCTGTATAAGAGATACTAGTTAAAGGACAATACCAAATCATTCTTGCCTTGATAATAACATAATATTTGGTGTGTAACAGTGAAAAACACTTGAATACTGGAGTTTGTTGTACAAGAGAAACAAAATTGAAGCTTCAAATTTTTTTTCATAATCTACTGAAATATTTTGTAGCTATTTTTGCCAATTCACTGATGCCATTCCAGGGTATCTGAAAATGCATCTTGTCCACACGTACATGGGCATTTTTGAAAATGGGGTTTTTCCTCCTTCGTTTTAAAAAGGACAGAAAATCCCGTCAACATGAAAATGAAAAAACACAATTGAAGTGCTGTCAAGAGCATGGTAAACCAACAGATGGTATATCACCCTAACCCTAAAGCCATGTTGGCCAATCAGAAGCCTGAAAAAAACTATTTCCAGTAGGCTAGCAAGGTAGGCTACGTTATTTACTATTTGGTAAATAGTCCTTGTAGGCTAGCATTACCTGCTATGGCGCATCGAGGAAGGGGGGAATCATATATGTGGACTGACAGCAAAGTGGAGTTATCCTCAATATCACACTCGAATATAAAGTTAGCAAAATGCCTCATGTAAATAAATAACGGTGCACGACGAAGGAGAAAATGGCCCACTCAACGTCACAAGCCAAAAACTCTATCAACAGAGTTTCTGAAAATCTTCACCCTGGAAAGAGTTTTCAAAAAGGTCAATTTTCAGTGACCTAAATCGCAGTTTGTGTGTGGACGAAAGGCCAAAACGCATAGAAAAAGCTATGTTTTCAAAAATACCTGTGTACGTGTGGACAAGGCCTTGGAACACCACATAAAGTTGATTTGACACAGGTCAAAACACTGGTATTGTCTCAAGTGGTACATGTTGCCTCTGACAAATTACACGTGCTTGATGGAGCAGATGTAATTTCTCAGCGGTAAAGCATATATGTGTGTGTGTGTGTGTGTGTGTGTATGTGTGTTAGAGTGCACACGCACATGCGTGTGTGTGTGTATAAGCGAGTGTTGTGTGTGAGAGTAATGCAAAAACACATACCAAGTCATCCACATCTCCAGTATCCTCCACCACAGGGGCTGCTGCCTCCTCTTTCTCCTCTGTAACCAGGAACTGAGGACACAATAGGCTTCAGTTAGCACTGTGGAAATGATCACTGTAGTCCAGTGGTACTCAAAGTGGGGTCTGGGGACCCCCAGGGGTCCTTGAGGGGGTTACAGGGGGTCCCCGCAAAATGGGAAATAATTTAATTTCACTAATAGTTTATTCACTGGAAGTTAACGCAACGAGAGAATGTTTAAGAATGACTATTCTGATTACAGGTTTCACTCTCTCCTCTGTTATCTCCCCACCAGTTAATGGAATTCTTGAGTAAATCATATCTAACAACAAATATCTTCTCAGACGGGGGTCTTTGGGACAAAATCTTATCAAATGGGGGTCCATAGCCTGTTGTGTATCAGTCTGGGGGTCCATAGCCTGTTATGTATCAGTTTGGGGGTCCATAGCCTGTTATGTATCAGTTTGGGGGTCCATAGCCCATTATGTATCAGTTTTGGGGTCCATAGCCTGTTATGTATCAGTTTGGGGGTCCATGGCCTGTTATGTATCAGTTTGGGGGTCCATGGCCTGTTATGTATCAGTTTGGGGGTCCATAGCCTGTTATGTATCAGTTTGGGGGTCCATAGCCTGTTATGTATCAGTTTGGGGGTCCATAGCCTGTTATGTATCAGTTTGGGGGTCCATAGCCTGTTATGTATCAGTTTGGGGGTCCATCACATGGGAAAGTTTGAGAACCACTGCTGTTGTCTTCTGATCCAAGTTTCTAGCCAAAACAGAGCTTAAAACATGTACTACAGCATATGGACAAGTCAAATGGCAACAAGGATGATTCCATTCTGTAACCAGTGGCCTATCCTTCTTTTCATTCCTTAGCATATCTCAAAATCATCCTATAAACACAGTAATAATGACTTTCTATTCTGCTCACTGTTTAGACATCTTTTTACTGGTTATATTAGGGAGTTTTAGTTCAAAGTTACCTGATTAGCATCTTGTTTGGATACGGTGCTTCTTTCAACCTCGTCTTTGCTGATAAGAGTTATGGCATCTGTTGATCAAAAACACCAGAATAAACCCACAATCCCCTAAAAAATGTCCCCTTAAAAGGAGAGTGGGCAGTCCACTCCTCTTAGTATTTTGCTATTTTCTGATACAGTGGTAAGGCTGAGAGGGAGACAGAGTAGGAGGGACATGGGAGATAATGTTCTGGCGGGATTTAATCCTAGGCAGGGGTGAAAATGAAGTAGTTCCAAAGGCAGGGGTCTTAACCAGTACACCACCTCCAGGCACCGCTAACTCTTTTTAACAACCACTTTGCGTTTAAGATTCAGGCTGTAGTTGGAATTTCAAATGCCGGCTTCTCCTTTCGTTTTATCTCCTTACCGCTGACTCAAAAACACATTAGGGAGATGAAATTTCATATCATGTATCCTTGAGTGTGGGAAACTTATAAAATGGAGGGAGAACCTGCTGCCCCTTATAATGAGGCTTATCATACCTTGGACCAGCAGGTCCCAGAAGTCTTGAAGGCCTCTGTCTGGAATGCTTCTCTTCAGTGACTGGAGGTAGCTGTTGTACAGATCAGCATTCCCCAGCTGCATGAACGAAGATACAGAACAGACCGCTTATGATTCTTCTCACACAAGCTCCCGCTTATACACACACTCAATCCAAGACACTTGCGTACGCACACTCGACCATGCACGCACACCAACACGTGCATGCACTCAAAAATACACCCACACACACCCCCGCACGCGCGCACTCTAACATGCATGCACAGCAGAACCGGCCAGAGTTCAAGTCGTGAGAAATTAAACATACACTCTTACAGTGTAATCTTTTCAAGTTGACTCATAATCTCCAGCATGGCCAAGATTATGCAATGTGACATCTCAAAGATTAGTTTACAAGGGCCCCTACATGCCAGCACAATCACATCCTCAACACTGAGTGGTTGTTTACCTTAACAGACTGCTCTCTAAAGGTCTGGATACAGGTGATGCACTTCATGTAGTAGTGTGCGTTCTTGTTGCTAAGCAACTGTTCTATCCTGCCAGTCAGTTGTTGACAGACTTGGGGAGGGCACAGGGGTCACCACACACAAAGAGACAGAGACAAATGGATAGAGCTGAGCAGTTATTCATAACACAACCAGACAGAATGTTTCTTTCAGAAAAAGTCGACTATGTTCTGGTTAAGTCACTAAAACCTGCTGGTCTTACCTTCTCCAAATGGAAGAATCTTCTGTTTGACCAGAGAACGGAAGTCTCGGGCTGGATCCACACTGCCCACCTGATTGAGGATTGTTAGCGAAAAGTAAAGTCACAGTTTAAGCGAAAGTTGAAGTAAAAATTAAAAATAAAAAGCCATCAAAATGAACAACAAAAAATGTTGGAACAACAAAACAATCTTACTGAAATGTCAGTTTTCTTAGACAAATTGATATGGATAGAGGAAGGTATCTGTTTTGATCAGAGGTTCCGAACTGTTTTGATAAGTGACCCCCAGGTCTGAAAATTCCCAAGTCCCCAGTGTTTAAAAAAACATGAAAATTTGGAGTTCACATGTTCTATCAAGTGCAAAAAAAAAATTTCTTTCTTCAGGGGCCAGAAACCGTGGTTGCCTCCGCTGTCGGTGTGTGAATGTGTGAGTGAATGGGTGAGTGTGAGGCATAAGATGTAAAGCGCTTTGGATAAAAACGCTATATAAATGCAGTCCATTTACCATTTACCTTTCATCTCAAAATGATGATCAGATATTATTACACGCATTATACTTCTACTCCCCCTGATATTATTACAGCCAATTTAATTTAATAATGGGGATTAAATTAAATTAATAGGGATCCCCATTTCATATTAGGGGACTGACTCCAAGGTTGGAAAAGCCTGGTTTAGACCATACTGGTTTAGATCATCCACAGTCCCCTGCTTCTCACCGAGGTGACGGAGCCTTCTGTGAAGTCGGCCAGGTTGAATTCCTCCTCCTCCTCGTCCACCTTTGCCTTCTTAGCATCAGGCCCCTCGGAGCTGTGAAAACGGTCAGTCAAGATTGTCAGTACAGAAAAACTCAACACAGCGTTATCGCTGGGAACCTTTGATGTCCATGCACAGGCAGAATAAACCAAAAGAGGAGCATGTCATGTAGTGGCAACGAGTTTGAATTTGACTCCGAGCCATTCACCCAGTTCTTCTCACTTTCATGTTTCCATTCAGTTTCCACTTTAAAATGTCCTACAAAATAGAAAAGTCCCCCCTCCCTTAAAATATACTCAACTTAATCAGAGCCTTGCACCACATCGTTCACCTTCTATGAATGAAGAATACAATTTTCTTTATTGTCAATTTACACAAGGCAACTGAAACCTGTTTACCCCCTATTCCTTCCTAGTTACACACACAAATATCACCCCACACATGCATTTCTTCAGAGAGTTCAGAGTGGGTGAAACCCTCACACACTCCCAGGTTAGCTCCAGACCTACCCCTTTCCAAATATCTGAGCACTGGTCTTCAGCTCCCTCTTCTTTTCTACTGCCTTCAGAGGGAACTTCCTCTTCATCTCCTCCAGGGGGGCCTGGCAGCGCTCACTGATCTCCCTGGGGCGCTCCAGAGCGGCTTTCAGCCATGGTTCCATACTGGGAAGAGGGGTGTTGGGGTTCACTGCCCTGTGGTGCAGACACTGAGGGAGACAATGGGATGGTTCAGTGAGATGGTTGATAGATGGAAAATGGATGAAAGGAGAAACTTTCTTATAGAAGTAGCAGATATAAGACAAGGAACTAGTTTAGGAAATAATATAAAATAATAGTACAGTATATAACCCATGTGAATGGTTTTCTACTGTATAGTTGCAGGAATAGGTGAAAACTCCAAGTCCTTGCAATACTTGCAGGGATCAGATGATTTTGCAAAAAGGTGTTACAAGTGTAAAATCAACACTTTCTTAGAGAGAATGACAGCCCCACAACACATCACAAAAGTTGGCAACATCCCAACTCAGAGGGAAATAGAAGTTCACATTGTGCCCTCTAGCAATAATCACAAACAGAATTGCAATCTATGGAGGAGCTTGAATCGAGTGTAGGTGAGCCATGGGACTGAACAGTTGGTGCTTTTTCCTCAAAGAGCTCCGATCCTAACTAGACAGCAGTACCTGGAAGTGCCTCTGGAAGGCAGGGTTGGGGATGTGGTGGACCTTGAACAGGTCCACCTGCTCTCCGTTCTCATCTTCCTCCACCAGCATCATGGAGTCTATCAGAGAGTCCACCACTGACAGCTGGGCCTCTGGAGAAACCACAGAAACACAACCAGAATCACTTCATTCACCAGATATAATACAAGAACATTTGACAACTCAACAATACAGTGCACAGGGACAGCACGTAGACAGACAGACAGTAGACTGTTTAGAACAGAAGAGACAACCATTCATCGTGGCAGCCTACTGCCCAGACCACACAAAGTTCAAATCATCTGACAGACACACTTTATCATTTTTCCCCCTTTGCCCTCGGAGGCATTCAACCTGGTTTCTTCCTCAACAAGGATGTGTAACATGTCTCTCAAAAGGATCACTAGGCAACTTTCTGAGTAACATGATAGGGCAATGTGCTTCCCAACAGGAAATTAATGGTTGATATTAATCAATATTAAATCAAATGTTCATCTATTTGATTTATTCATAAATATAACAATGTGAACTAATAACTTGGTGTGAGATTGCCTATATATAAAAGTTGGATTGAATCATACACCCCTAAATCAAATACTTATTTGTTACAACCACATAAGCTGTTGGTCTAGAAGCAGCGACAGTACCTGAGGGGGTGAACTTCTTGTTGTTCTCCAGAGAAGGAAAACTAAACTGCCTGAGGTCCTCCATGAAAGGCAGCTGAACATACATCAGACACTGGAATACGAGATACAGTACAGACAGTTAGTTGACCTTGAACAAATATCAGACACTAATGTGGAACACAAGATACAGTATAGGCTGCTGAACATACATCAGACACCAGAACACAAGAAATGGAACACAGTATATTGGCAGTTATCTCTGCGCTGATTAATATTAATCAGGATTAGGACATGGTCCTACAGTACATGGCTCAGCACTCCAAAATTTGGAGTGCTGTGTCAACAGAAATCAATAATAACCCCCGAGAAATCCCAACCCCAGCGGTAGAAAGGTGACATGTTTGTTGCCTAATCATCTCACCTCATACTTCTGCTTGATGCAAGGGAAGGCAGCTCCTACTTGGGGGTTACTACGGCGATCATAGGCATAACGGACAATGGCCACCATCTTGAGTTCATCCAGGGCTCGGATGAGAGCAGACAGCGCCACTCCTGCATGCTGCTCGCACACACAAAGAAGACAGATGTCTCTGTTTTCACAAGGTCAATATTAAACTGTGTTTAGGACCTATATTGATAAAGTGGGGATGCATGGTACAGTGAGTTTAGTAAAACTAATAAATTGGATTGATACTCAGTACTAACAGACTAAAGCACACTCTGAGATATAATCCATTTTTCTCTATTAGGGAGCTCTAACATGCTTCTATGTACCAAAAATGCAGAACATTATGTTACTTGGCTTAACTGGCTAATGATCTAACTCTATACTGTCTATACAGTAAAAGTACTGGATCGGATCGGAACTCAATATTGACCGATGCTTAAAGTTTAGGACTCAGAATCGACAATGAAAGTGAAAAAGTGACATCGGTGAATACCAAATTCGTGATAAAAGTCGTCAGCAGCTGTGTAATGACGCTCTCAATTCTCACCTCATCGTCCCTGGGAGCAAACACCTTGATGACCTGGCTTCCCATGAACCGGTGCCGCTGTACCTGCAGAAGATCAAAAGATAATACAAGAATTACAAGCATAATGGGAACAGTTTTATTCACACTTAAAGGAACTTCCCTTATTTGCCGTCTTCCCCAGAGTCAGACAAGAAGATTGATACCAATTTCCTCTCTGTGCATTCAGTAGAGAGAGAAATCCGGCTGCAAGTTAGCCTAGCTTAGCACAATGACTGGAAGCAGGGAAGGAGCGGCTAGCCTAGCTAAATGTGAAGACATGCACTTTCCAACAATTCCAAAACTCTCTTATTTACATGTTGTATCTTATGTATTTACCACATGCAGAAATAACAATGTACAAATGAGACATTATGATTTTCACACAGAGAGGAAATTGGCATCCATCTTCTTGTCTGACTCTCAAATAAGTGAATTTCCCAAAATGTCGGCATGTTCCTTTAAAGGGATACTTTGACATTTAGAATTTTAGTTTGTTATTTTTCTCCACAAGACTCTTACCAAAATGCAGGAAAAAGTTTCAACAATCATCCTTCAGTTTCCTTACAATAGCATATTAGCATTATTAGCAGCTGCAAGCTAACTGCTAGTAGTTCCCCTTGAGAAAGCGAACAATGCTAACAATAGTACGAGTGTCGCTTTGGAGTTGTGATTCCTGCAAAGTTGTTGCCCTGGCACGGGGGGTGAGATATTTTGCAAATCTTCATTCACTGCCTACCGTCTGTCGAAAGCCCATTACCTGACTCTGTTTGGCAAAGCCCAGGACAGCGAAGCATTTCCCATCATGCTTGTATTTCATCTGTTCCTGGTCAACTTTAGAGAAGGGAACGATGTCGCTCCCATAACGGAAGCCTGTGCAGAGAAGATAAGGGGTGGTTAACTCAAATGGAATGGAACTGTGACAAAATGTGATGCTGTGTATGTGTAACCAGCGTTTACCACACACATACCAGTTCTTTACTCAGGTGGCCCAAGTAAAGGTGCTTTTTAAAGTTTCAGGCTGAGTTCGTCATCTCCCAAACACTCTGACACTGCCTTCAGTCATTTCACTGCTTGACTTCCATCTCTCATCACTCACAGACAGACACAGACACAGACACAGACACAGACACACACACACACACACACACACACACACACACACACACACACACACACACACACACACACACACACCCACCTACACACACACACA
>OMKL01001224.1:8990-21741 GCA_900302295.1 Parasudis fraserbrunneri
GGGGGTGCACTCTATGTATTAATACAGGGGTACAGAGCGGTGAGAGTTGTGAAGGAAGGTAGAAATTAACAGTTTGTGACTCAGAACGACTATAAGAGACTGAGGTGAAGACAAAGACACAGAGAGAGAACAACAGAGAAAGAAGAGAGAGAGAAAACAGCGTATGACTCAGCATGTGGCAACAATGTCTGGATTTGACTCGTGCCGACATAACTGACCTCTGTGATAACTGCATCCAGACCACCCTGACCCCAGGCATAGTCCCCTGGGTTTGAGTGCAACTGTAACATGGTAGATCTGAGAGAGAGAGAGAGAGAGAGAGAGAGATAGATTGTCTCAATTGTAACGATAATGAGAAATTATGAAAAGCGGAGACTATGAATGGAAAATGAAAGAATAAAAAAATAAAAAAATATTTACAGTGAAGCTGGTGCAGCACCTGTGTTTCCATTGTTGGAGAACAAGCCAGCTAAGAACTGCTGGACAATCCTTACAAAGACAGAAAATAAGATTTTTTAATGATATTTTTTTAATGTTTTTTTTTTTTTTTACTTCATATTTTCCACAAACAGAGCACATTTATGATTTCACTTGGAGACACTAAAACAACTGATTGGCTAATACTGTCTGTCTACAGAGATTCTCTTAGGGCAAGGTAATGGCTAAGCGCCAAAAAAGAAAGTACAAGTGTGTTATTTACAAATATATGTGTAATACTAAGCTGAAAAGCAAAATCTCAGGGAAAACTATTTTAATGATTTGTGTATACTACATATATGGGTGGGAGGGGGCATGGATGAAAAATCACCAAGATCGGCTTGAATACCGGTAATAACATCAGTGTAACCGATAAGTGTCTTTTTTAATAGTCTCTTTCTCTCACAGGTGGAAAGGCACCATGACAATCACTTTGGGAGATCAAACAGAGATCAGAAGGCCTAAATTCTCTACACCCACCCCTCCACTGCAGGAGTTTGGTCAGTCCGAGACGGTCTCCTCTCCTGATCAGGTATGCGCGAGGAAGGGTCTCTGTCTACTGCGTCTGTGGCTCCTAAGGGCCCCCCAGATGGACTGCTCTGCTCGGCTTGTACCTGTTCACTGGCAGCGGCGCTGGGGCTGGCGTCTGGGTCGGAGGCAGAAGCAGGGGGATCTGACAGGAGGGCAGAGCGTTCCATAAACAGCAGCTGCCATAGCTTGGGAGGGAGACCAGAAAAACATTTTTTTTAAAGCCAGAGAGTAATGATAAGAGTAATGGTATTTCATGAAAATGTTAGTAAGATGGCTGTAAAGACACACCTCTGAGAAAATTGTGTTTGAATCTTCATTGGTTACTGTGTTGTTGTCTATCAGGAAACTGGAAGGCAAAGTAAATTTCAAATGTAATTGAAATTATGTTGAATAAGAAACTTTCGAGAATGTTGCAATAAAGCTTAAGTGTACCTGGAGTCTTCCGTCACCTCCTCAATGAAGCCAGATTCGCACCTTGGGCATATGAATTCCTTTATTTATATATTGAAAAAAAAAAAAAAAAAAAAAAAAAAAACTATTCGTGACTCTGTATCATACACACCCACACTATACAAATTTACATCATGACAAAATATCCGTGCGCATGTCAACAGAAAAAGTGTCAGCTGCGCGAGGTCCTCCCACTCTGCCCCTTCCCTTGTTTCTCACATGCAGTTGACAGTTGACTACTAGCTGGCGACAAAGTCACCAACAGTAGTGCTTCTAAATATGGCAACGAGGCAAACCCAACTTGGATCGCCAGATTTGTTCTCCCCAATGAATGATTCCCATGCAGCCTGTAATTAAACCATTATAGATTTGTATTAAAATGTTTAATTCTAGTTGTTATAATTATTTACAGCTTTAAATTGATATATCATATCTCACCATTACTTTGATTGTTTTCAAGAGGCATTAATAAACTCTGCTGAACGGCCACGTTGATCATTTCAGGCCCGGGTAACGAGGGCAACGATAAACACTTACTTAGAATACTCACCGGGAGTTTTGGGTCTATTTCACATTTACAGCAGTGACAGAAAAACCGGTGTTGTGGTGTCGCTGCAGCCTCCGCCATCTTCACGGTACAGCACAGTCACTGACGTCGGTATGGTAGCTCACATAAGTCGCAGGCGCTTGTCAAAAGGGTCAGTTCAGTCCAGTGGGATAGGCTAAGATTTTGAGAAACACCATTCTAAATCTACTCCCGTCATTTTTATGATTGTAAAGTGACTTGTAGGCCCATTTACAAACACTTCCATCAAATACTGAGTACACATTTCATTTATCTGTCACTTTTTCTAAAGTTAATATTTAGGTTGTAAATTATATTAAAGTAGCTAAGAGCCATCTAAAAATTTATCAAGAAATTAAGAATCAACGATCGAACTTACACATTTATTCTAATAAGCGTTTGCCGAAAGACAGCTGCACTAAATACCAGGTTTCAAGTAGCCTGCTATAGATAAACCTAAAGCCAAAAATTAAAAAGTTGTCAAGATGACATAATGGATGCAGTTACACCCAAATGTGTTAGGGGTCGCCAGTGAATAAAAAATGCTTATATAGGATCAGACAACTGTAAACACCTTGTTGACACACAATCCTGCCTTGTTAATGACAGTAATATATATTAGGGCCTCCCAGAGTAGGGCCCGCAGACCAACTTTGGCCTTCCACAGCATTATTTTTTGCCCCTAAAAGGGTTCCAGAGTATGATTAGATATTCTATTTGTTGCAATTTATTTATATTTCAGAGGAGATAACTTGATTATTACAGGGTACAGAGATTGACAAAACTTCAAACACCGTCATTTACTTGTTACATTTGTAAAATTATCAATGTCCAGTTGCATCTTTTAGCCCACGGCCCACAACTCATGTTCCGTTTCGGCCCTTAGCCCTCTATATCAGAAAGTTTGGGCTGAGACATGGAGAAAGTGTGGCTACTTCTGTCACCAGCTCTGTGAAAATATGCAGACCTGAGAGCCCAGAAGTGAATGGAGTGAGAACTTAAATTGTTTATACCAGTTAAAGTAGAGGAGGCTTATTTGATTGAGCAACAGATTTGCAATGTTTAGGGTCTTAGAAACGTATTGACATTTTAAACTCGAAATGACATTCAGCGGATCAGCAGAGTTTTGTTATATTTTGGGTGCATATTGATGACGTATTTAACCTTTTTTGATGACTAACAGACAACGAGCGTAAGCTAGGCTAGCTATTTGGCTAGTTTTGACATCAAAATGAGAACAGATTTTATTTACAATATTGAAATTGACATTCCTGATATTCAAGCAGTTGATTAGTGTGCACATATGACAGTTGCGTCGATGACGTGAATGCCAAGGTGTTAAGTTTTCAGTGAGGACATCATCCGCCATTCATTTCTCTGTTGATTTCCCTCCCCCTATAATCTAAGCTCTTTGGTTTGGGAACCCCTGAAATAAAGAGAGTCACATTATAAAGTCTGACTAAGCAAAAACATACCGTAAATCTACGATGTGTTCAGAAATGCTTCAGTTTGTATCATGGCTAAACTATGTTGATCACCACCAAGGCGCATAAAATAACTGAATGATGAATAAGCGCATTACAATACATTTTATTAAAACAAGACTGATAATAACAATCATAACCACAAACAGCACCAACAGAACAATAATACAGAGATAATATCACAACCGAAACAACATGTGATTATTGTTTTGCAGTATGATAAGATTTTGGCAATCGTGTAAATAGGCATTCTCATTTGGAATAATGACAAAAACAGCTAGTTAGTTTTCACTTAAACAACGCAATAGAAGCATTGGCCAAAGAAAGTTGAGCCATTCAGTTAGGAATCAAATGTTATCATGGGAACTGTTTAGTATTGGCATGATCGGACAGCTCCCTCCTTTTCAATATACCGTGTCCTAGCAAGCCTGGTTTGATCATAGCTCTCAATGGCACACGAGACAGCAGGACATTTTATAAGGGACAGTATCCAGGCTAATACTGCTCCAAATCTTTTTCAACATGGCACATTTTGACTTACAAAAAAAAAAAAACTTTTTCCCTGCATCCATGAATGCTTCCTGTATTAGAATTCAGTATTTGTACTGTACTATTACAATACTGTATTTTAATACTTTATAACCAACTTATCATCTCATGACATTTATAAAATCTTTAAAGGATTATTCTGGCCATTTTCCATTTCATCGCTATTTCCTAACATCTGGCTTGTACCGATCGATTCCGACCAAAATCTCATCAATTGGATGACAAATGAGCATGTTGTGTTTTTTGGGTGCTGGAGTTGGCTGCAGATGTCCCGGCTACAATTCAATTCAATGGGGCAACCATGCAGCAGGCAAAAATGTCCTCAAAAGCAGATTTGAGCGGATTTGACCAGTATGATGCCAGGTGATAGAAAAATAGGGTCTAGGTTGAAAATAACAGGAAATATCCTTTAAATTCTCATTCAATCTTTCTATTTCATATATAAATACACATCACTTAGTGACTCCTGTTCTAATACTTTACCAGAGGCTATATGATGTAGATAACTTGCCCTGTACATCTTCACATATTACACAACCCCCACCATCTTGCTTGTCAAGGAAGGGATGGTTCCGATTTTTTTTACATAAAATGTCATAAAAATGGTAGGGATGCACAGATACTACTTTTTCACTGGCGACACCAATTCAGAGTCCTAAACTTTCAGTATTGGCCGATGCAGAGTACCGATTCAATCCATTGCTTTTACTGAACAGTACAGACTTAGACCATCGATTTGGGGTTATTGATCTGACATGCTTCTATGTGTCAGAAATACTTCCATCATGTCACTTTGCTTTGATCTCTGGCACATGACACATGGTTCTTGGGATCGGATTTTAGTACTGGGGTAATTGTCTGATACTGATACCCTGTTTTTGCCTGGTATCGGACCGATAGCCAATACTACTATCGGTAATGGTGCATCCCTATAAAGTGGTATGAAATGCTTGCCAGTAGTGTACTCAATGCATAGCCGTTAGCTGACTTACCCAGTCCCGTGGTCGAAGTTCTGTCTGGGTTCCAAGTGAGCAAGGCAGCTTCAGACAGGCAGCACACGGGATCCAGTAAGAAAAATGTTTTAAGCCCACACCACAACATGCAGTTTTAACCATCCAAAGCAGAATACAAGTCTTCATGTCTTCAATTCTTCTCTCAGACCAACACGATATCTTGGAACTAGCTAGTTTGATAGCCCCAAGTGCGTAGTAATACACTGGCTTTCTTCAACAACAAAATAGTTCCAAAATATCGCGTCATCTGAGAGAAGAATCAAGCATCGGAAATACAAAAGGACTGCTGTATTCTGTTGACCGGTAACTTTTTTGTTACCGGTCCCCATGTGATGCCTGTCTGAAGCTTCCCAGCTCGCAGGGAACACAGCCAGAATGTCGACCACAGGACTCGATAAGTCAGCTAATGGCCATGCATCATCCACTCTACTGGCAAGACTGCCACTTTGTCCAAAAATCCGAACTATCCCTTTAAGTTGCCTTGAGTACTGACATGGGATCAACTTCCCCTCTAATTATTAGTAGAGAAATCAATTCTAATCATTAGTGGGTGAAGTTTCGAAACTGATCCTGTATCAGCATTTAAGGGCCCTGCGCTCCATCAGCCCACTTGCCCGCCCTACCTGCCTGCTCTCTCTCTGTCTTTCTCTGTCTCTCTCTCTCTTTATCGAGGCCCAGTGAAGGCCCCCTGGGCGGCATTGGCGGCAGCATTGGCAGCTGCCTGGCGCACAGCCTGATTGGACATTACTCCTGTGGCGAACTCTGCCTGGGCCTTCTGGAAGCTGGCATCTGTCTGCCTGTACAGAGAGTGGACCTGGAGAGGGAGCAGAGAGAGAGAGAGAGAGAGAGGGAGAGATAGAGAGAGAGAGAAGGAGGGTGCTGATAGTTGAGACACATACCAATTCATCATCATACTACACTCATTGTCAAGGCTGAAAATGATACCCTGATACATGATATGGGGGCTATTCTTCAGACCGTTTATTATCCGCTGACAGCTCCATGGTAGCAGTACCACCAGGGTACTATGGGTGTAATTATCATGGACAGGGACGCATGTGGAAAGTGTCAATGCAGGTAGACAATTTTTCTTTCACTCGCTCCCTCTCGTTTTATATCCCAAGTAACGTGACCTAACCGGATCATGTCGCAGTGTTTTCAGACTGTGCTTTTCCGATACCCATCATCGTTCCACCCGTTCTATTTTTCTTCCCCTCGCACACATTCAAGTATTTACCTTTTTGAGCATGACCACCCCCATGGCAGTCTGGGCGGTGAAGAGGACAGCATTGAGCATCATGATCACGCCCACAGGAACACTGGTCTTCAGGGCAGCCAGGCTCACGATCCACCCACTGAGGAAGGGACAGATGGGAGGAGAGAGAGAGAGGGAGGGGGAGAGAGAGAGAGAAAGAGAGAGTGAGAGAGTATGAGATTTATGGGTTAGAGGAAGTATTCCATCAAAGAGACAGAGACTCTACCAAGTCCTGGAAGAGGATAGAAAATGCAATGTAAAGAAACAGCGCAATACAGGGCTTCTATGCACATTTGCTAATCGAATTTTATGACATTTCCATAACTGTTCCATGACATATCAGTATAGCAAAATTTCCATTGTTTCCTCATGAACAACATGTCAGTGTCCATGTTGAAATGTCTACTTTGTAGTTGAATAGCCGATTTGAATTAGTGTGTGTGTCATGTTTCCTTGACATTTCAAAAAAATGTTTTGCACATATATAGTTTTCCTTAATTTTTTCAGTCTTGGAAAAACAAAATTTTGACATTCCATGAGTTTTCCATGTGGTTTTGTGTGTGGTTCATACCTGAAACCCCATCCGGGTATCCCAATTGTCATAATGACGAAGACCACCACTTGGGCAAAGAATATGAAGAAGAAAGCGAAGAAGTTGAAGGAGCTGTCACTCCTAGGAGGAAGGAAAGTTTTACTTTAGAATGATACCTAAACTAGATGCAGGGTTCCCACGCTTATTTTTCCATTAAATTCCAAAATCTTTTCCATGACTTTTCAATTACTTCATATCAAATTTCCATGACTGTATTTCTGATTTGGAAGCCATTGATGGTACGCACCTAAAGGCTTTGTATACAGGTCTGTACCAACAGATGAAGGAGCAGGGGGTGAATAGGAGGGCCCAGAGGATGGCTAGACCCAGGCCGACACCACTCCCTGAGGGGTCCAAACAGAAGGCAGCCAGGGAAGAAATCAAGTTGAAGAGCAGAGTGCCTGCAGAGACTGGACAAGTGGGGAAGAGAGCAAGATAAAAAGGAAAAGAGAGATGAGAGTAAATATAGAGGGATGGAAGAGTGTCAGGAGAAAGAGAGAGAGACAGTGAGTGAGTGAGTGAGTGAGAGAGAGAGAGAGATAGAGAAGAGAACTATAGTCTTTAAAAAAACTGGTAAGTCCAATTACTTCTTCTCACCTAAAGATAGCTGAATGTAATTGGGCTCATTGGAACCAAGAGTCTCAGCTTTACAACCATATCAGATTTGTAGTTCCATGTAGTTTGGGGTCAAAAGCATGCAGTTTTGTACAAATATGTGATTTTCAGTTGAATGAATTGGGTAGCCTATATCTGTAAAGCTGAGACTACAATTTAAGTAGCCTGGTATATAACCTATGAACCACAGAACCACATTAGGGGCACAATTTGGGTCTGAAAAATATGCAGCAACAAACTAGAAACAAAAACGCATACACAGTCCACCCCCCCTACATCCTCTGTCACTACACTCTTTTCAAAGTGGCCTACCTGCAAATCTAGTTGATTATCCCTGGAATAGCACCCTCTACTTGCCAAATAAGCTAGTAGACTGTCAATTCCAAATGTTTTTTTCTCCCATGGCATCTCCACACCCATCACCTGCCCCTCACACTGTGTCTTGCTTACCCTGAGCCCCCCATGTCCCACATGAAAGCTACAGCAAAGGCTACCTACCATACACACAAGACATCACCCATCAACTGCCTAGAGGCTAGCTACCACACACACAAGACATCACCCATCAGCTGCCTAGAGGCTAGCTACCACACACACAAGACATCACCCATCAGCTGCCTAGAGGCTAGCTACCACACACACAAGACATCACCCATCAGCTGCCTAGAGGCTAGCTACCATACACACAAGACATCACCCATCAGCTGCCTAGAGGCTAGCTACCATACACACAAGACATCACCCATCAGCTGCCTAGAGGCTAGCTACCATACACACAAGACATCACCCATCAGCTGCCTAGAGGCTAGCTACCATACACACAAGACATCACCCATCAACTGCCTAGAGTTGAGCACCACTGTACACGTTTATTTACTCAAGAAATAAAAACACTGATTTGTTGAAGAAATGCTCTCTCTAAAACACTTTTTTGTCCCACACCACTATAAGTCATCACAGACAAATGCCTCAAGCCAGACCTTTCTGCTGCGCTGGCCTGGCACAGCACTAAAATGAAGTGAAACAAAGTGTGGAAAGAGGTGTGGACTGGATACACAAGACTATTCTACCAACCACTTTGACCGTAACCAATCAAGAGTAAGAAAGTCTATTCTGAACTATAGTCCACTGTGGCTGATGGTCCCATGCCTTGATGACAATGACTCACACATACAGTCTTTCTACATCATCTGTCCATGAGTTTTCCCTGCATTGTAATTGCTGCAAATTTGCCTGCAGGTGATTTTTCTGACCTCTTAAAAGGAAATTGTGAAATATCAAATCTATTTGGACATTTTCCTTACGGCATTAGGCTTCGAAACGGAGCTGATGCAGTATCTTTTCTTTGCATAGAGCTCCTCAGTGGTTTCCAACAGACGTATCTTGGTTCCTAACAGTTGGTTTTTGGATTACAGAATAGACACACATGGACATTATCCCTATTTCAAGGGATTTTTCTGAACTTCCAGGGACAATTTTTCCTGTGTGCTTGTCAACCCCTCACCTCGCAGCCACGTCTATTTTTGGTGGAAAACAGACACCATTCCTGTATATATTATTTTGGCCTGTATAAAATCTGTATAAAAACTGTTTGCAGAACACTTACGTCATTTGAAACATTTGTTTTGTTAGCACATCAAGTTAATTCAAGCAATTACTTTCCAACACTGGCCGCCATTGAGTGTTCGCTACGCGCAATTGTGAAGTTACCTTTGATCCTGTGTACTGTCCAGCATTCATCCTGTTTTTTGGACCACCTGGATGCTAACCCGTCGGACACTACTGACTCTGGCTCTAATGACACTGTGGTCAAAGTGGATCACTCTGGATGGCAATCATCTGATAGTGCTGATGTCCTCCCTACTCCTACCCTACTCGTTTGGCATCGTTGATACTATCTCTACTGACGCTGTTATGCCCCATTGTTTTCGTTTACGTATTATACCTTTCTACGATTATCCCTGTATTGTTTATCATCACCATTTCTCTTTTATTATACTCTAGATTATCATTACTATTACTACTACCTAATTTGCTGCCCACTTCCGACACCTATTGCACGTCTGGCGTTCTGTTTGGGGGGATCTCCCATTGAATTGCCCATCTAAGGTTTCTTCCCTTTTTCCCTTTTAAGGTTTTTCTTTCTTGTGGGAGTTTTTCCTTATCTTCCTTGGCAGTTTAGCTCGGGGGTGTTGTATCTGTGTGGGCATGTGAAGCCCATTGAGACATGTATTGTGATTTTGGGCTGAACAAATAAATTTGACTTGACTTGATCCGTTTTCAAGCATGCCTCTTCAGTATTCCCCTATGGTATTTCCCCATTTCCCTACCTGGACAATTAATGTTACGATTATGAATCTCGGGGTGACCTAAAACTAAGAGGTAATGACTATTTCTGGGACTTGCTCATCTTCGGCATGATTTATATCCATTTGTTTTGTCCTAAAGTTGTAGTTTGTGATCAAACCCCGTCTAACCCCTGTTTACTCCCCAAGTTTTCCTCCAAAAACAGGCATGGCGATCACCGATCAGTGCGGATGATGTGATGCCGGTCAGATTTTTGCAAAGCCCATCCTACCAGTGATGGTACCACCTAACCTCATCTAACAGCCAGAGAAAACCCTGCTGACAGCTGCATGTATAATATCAAATGCTGATACTTGAGAAAGGTTCAGATTCAGATTCAGATTCATTTCCACCAAGTACATTTGCACATACAAGGAATTTGACTTGGTGAGGTTCATGCAGTGCCATATTCAACAGAAAAGACAATAAACAAACAAATAGCAGCAACAAACAGCGGCAACTTAACTATGCAGTTAGCAGATACAAAAAACGAAACTAAAATAAAACAAAATAGTTTAATAAATAAAATAAGATATAAAAACATGAATATCCAAATGTACAAATCAATCATCTAGTCTTAAATTACTATAAAACGTTAGGTGTAGACTACTAAGATTTTATTTTCCTTGACGTTTCATCAGGAGCATCACTGCTGGTGTTGTGAGGTGTGCTGTCAGACTGGTCATATAGTTGTCTTACCGGAGATATGACCAGTCTGAAGGCACACATCACACAACACTACCAGTGATGCCTCTGATAAAGGCGGTAGACTTCACCGTTGAAATGTCGGAAGGAAAAGAAAAATCTTACTAGTCTACACATATGAACGTTTTATAGTGATTACAGGCTGATGTCGGTGAAGCACTCACACATCTTGTGGTGAGACGTGATGAAACAGTGATGATGGGAGACTCATTTTTAATAGTGACTACTGTCAGCGAACGGAGAACTCACACATCCAGAAGTAGTACATGATGGTGACAGTGCGCTGGAAGCTCTGGCTGATCTCCAGGTTGATGTCCTGGTAGAAGCAGGGTCCCACGGGGCAGAATGACGGCAGAGGAGGCCAGTTATTCTGACGAGCTGGAGGCGAGAAAGGAGAGGAGCGTTCATTTTGGGGAGTAAAGGATCAACAATGCATTCTCCTGCTCCAACACTGATCTGTCCAACGACACAATTTCCCCTCGGGGACAATAATCATCTTATCGTATACCAACACCACCCTTTCAGAGATATGGTTCGAAACAGGCAACCAGTCTTATGCAGCTAGATCTACGGCAGGGCAGGAACGGAACATTTGAAATAGCTTTTTTTAAATAGGCTTTTTTTGGGGCTCTTGTGAACTTATTTTCGGTCACATTTTTGACTATGCATGGGGTCAATTTCATCAAAAACTGTCACAATATGAGAATTATGACACTCTAATAGTTGGATGGTAATAAACCTCTCAAGTGTTGTGGTCATTTTGAAAAATAAATAAATAACTTTGCAAAGCCCCTGTGCCTTTTTTTCCACCTGTGGTGAAAATGAACTGTGTTTTCCTCTCCCCTTCACCAGCAATTTTGTCCTTTATACTGCATTTGGGGTGAGAGGTAAAGTGACGTGTTACAAGAGGATTATATGTTTTTCGAACTGGCCTATTTTTAAGAGCCACATTGCTAGCACTAAAAGGAGCGGATGTTGTAATGTAGTTACACCCCAACTACGAGAAGGGACTGAAACTGGTGACAGGTCAGGGGACCTGTACTGCAATGCTAAGCTAGTTTTGGCTAGCGTTTTTTCCTTTTTTTTTTCTTTTTTTTTTTTAAACTGCCGCTTCGAAATTCAAAATCCCCTGCCTTATCAGAGAGAAATCAATATAACAAGATGTCATTCAAGGTAAAGATCCTGTGTGAACCGCAGACAAAGCTAGGTTAATATCCCATTCATTTTCCCATGCCGAGGGAACAGCCCTCCCTTATTTTGGCCGAAAGATTATGACACACGTGAGAGGTCTATACAGTATGATGCAATTCTTAGCCATTTTGTCTCTTTATTCTCCAGGGGGGGTTCTTTGCACCCATAATCCCTATTTCAATCCCTTTTTCTGGACTTTCTTGGACATTCTTACCCTGAGCTCCACTGTTCATTCTCAAACATGATCTGCATCTTTACCAAAGTCTTCCACAGCTATTTCCAACTATCTTAAAAAGCCCCCCAAAAAGGGGGACACATTAAAATGCCAATGGAATAACATTTTACATTCCTTCTATCGATTATCTCTATTTTGTATCATGGCTTTCCCCCTCCCCTTCATCTATCTATCAATCCATCTCCTCCCCCTCTTACAGGCTCCAGCTCCCAGGCTGTGTGACTCCAGCTCTCTCTCTCTCCTCTCCAGCTCACGCGCTTTCTTCTCCAGCTCTTCCTGCTTCCTGAGGAGTTCTGCTGTGGTGGCATTCACTGCTGTCTGCTAAAGTAAGACACAGGGCAAACATCTCATCTCTCATCTGCACCTCAAGGATCTCACCAAGACAAAGGCTACCTCTGGTGTTTCAAAGGCATGGGTCAAAAGATAATGGCTACCTCTGGTGTTTCAAAGTCATGGGTCAAAAGATAAATCTGGTGTTTCAAAGTCATGGGTCAAAAGATAAAGGTTACCTCTGTGGTGTTTCAATGTCATGGGTCAAAAGATAATGTCTACCTCTGGTGTTTCAAAGTCGTGGGTCAAAAGATAAATCTGGTGTTTCAAAGTCATGGGTCAAAAGATAATAATATGAATGGACTCTCTTGTTCTTGTTGGCTTGTTCCATTTGTAAAAACAGAGTTGCTCGTTTGTGTCCTAGATGTCCAGTATAGATATATATGGACATCAAAATTGCTGTCCATGTAGCC
>OMKL01001245.1:2366-14039 GCA_900302295.1 Parasudis fraserbrunneri
CCGTCAAATGTCAGACCAATTTAGTAAGTGGAACCATATAAACCCTCTACCTTGAGAAACCCCAATGGTGAAAGACCACAGGAAAAAAAATAGTCTGGAACCAGATGGGTCTTAAAACTATCATGTGACTCCCCAGGTGTATACAATACAGTACAAAGAATTAACAGTTGATTTGGATAATTCAATAATTGCTTTCCATAATATCTAATGTACAGTGCTAATGTATTTATATATGGACTGCATTTATATAGCGCTTTTATCCAAAGCGCTTTACAACTTATGCCTCACACTCACCCATTCACACACTGACGGCAGAGGCAACCATGCAAGGTGCCAACCTGCTCGTCGGGAGCAGTTTGGGGTTAAGCATCTTGCTCAAGGACACTTCAACACGCTGCCAGGAGGAGCCGGGAATCGAACAGGGGATCTTCAGATCACCAGACGACGGCTCTACCTCCTGAGCCACTGTTGCCCCACATATAGACCTTGTTTAGGGCCATACTGCCTGATACAGCCACAAAGAGAAGATGAGAAGTAAGTTGTCCAGCTAATGGGGATCCTTTTTAATAAACAAACAAATAAACTCTAAACCCTTTCTTTGAAAGACTACAGAAATAAACTTGGTCAACTATTTACATCTTCACAGGACCACTATAAAGATACAAAGCATCTTGCACTGCCTGCAATGTATCAGAATTTTACAACCCATCCACCAAGTTGCTCCCTGTGTGTGCACTGTAATGGCACTAATAATCTGGGTTAAAGGTACAATCTCCAACTGCAGTATGGCGCCCAATGTTATTACTGGCTTTGTGCACATCATTTAAAAGGTTCTAAAAAGTGTATTTTCCATCTACAAGTCAGACTCTTCAATAACACATTTGAATATTATATGGTCAAATAAATTCATGATTGTTCCTTTTAACAATTCTCAATTACCTATCTTCGCTGTAGGATGAAAACTACTTATCTCCAAAAAGTTAACTTTTCAGGAATTCAGAAAAACAGCCTCATTTTCAGATTGACATCCATGTATTTTTAAAGTCATACATTGGGTTTTCAATGTGTTTCATAGGTCCTAGGGTCATGAAACTGACTCACGTGATAGAGAACCATGTAAACATTCATTCCCAGTAAAAACACGAAAATGACCAAAACTGGAAATAAGAGGTTTTCATCCGACGGCAACGATATGTATGAATCAACATAGTATGTACACAGTTATCTGGACCCCTTTCCATCTGGCTCCTTTTATTTCTTTGTTAGACACATCATCTATACAACCAGTTTGTATGAACTTGGTTGATCATCTGGAGAAAGGTCAGCAATATACATCTCATACTTTTCAGCGTTCAATTTGACAGTAAGCTCAAGTTCTAGGTGGTGGTAATGGCAGTGTTTCCCACAGGTTCCTCTGGTTATTTGTGGTGGCGGCTGGCTAGGGTGGGTAACGTATACATGGTCAGCATCAGATGAGACTACACACATGGAAATCAAGAAGCATTGTTAGGCTCGATTCACACCGATTCAGGCTGGGAAAAACGCAGGTCATCCCATTCATTTGAATGAGGGTAGCGCGTTTAGGCTGGGGGAATGGGGAATGCATGGGGTGCTGAAAAATAAATAATGCAGCGGCATGCGGGAAGAAAGTAGAACCAGAATCAACTAGAATTCACAACATTACTGACCCACACCTCCGCACAACCCTGCAGCATGGCGCCGGATTGCCTGAATTGGTATGAATGAAGCCTTAGTATGTCATTGCGTCAGTTTGGGAAATCTATGTGGTGGGCCTGTCTGATAGTTTTGTGGGCCGCCACAAATAAATCTAGGAATGGGAAACATTATGCCAAAACAGTTGGAGTGGAAGTGGTTTTTACCTCCCGTGGGATATTTCAGGAAGCAGGATTGCTCAGATAACAAGATGACTCAACAAAAACAAAATCATTGTGAAACAACCTCTCACGTGTTGATCAAAATGAGGAATCACTGATTGGTACGACAACAAGATATCCTTAAGAACCGATATCCCATTTCAATTTGAGAAATTGTTCAAAGCATTAAGAATGACACTGAATTCTTTTTCACTTTCATCAGGCTAACTGGGTAATTCTGCTTCGAGGAAAAGACCCTCAGACCCTAGCTCAGTTCTTCGCCTGATGCTGGGGCTGAAGCTGGTTCTGGGTTAGCAGCAAGGGGATCAGAGGTGGCACTGGGTCCGTATCTGCTCTCCAGGGAACGGGCTATATACAGCCAGTACTCCCTCCGAATGGTGTCCTTCTCCTGGGCCAAGAGCTCACAAAGCTTTGGGAGAGAGGGAGGAAAGGATAGAAGGAAGGAAGATAGAAAGAAAAGAAAGATGATGTAAGATTACAAGCAGCGTTTTAAAAAGGTTCAAGTTTTCCTATTTCAGTTTTGTATACAACATACAATATGTCATGCTATATATTCTACTGTACACTCGTACTCAATCAATGCATTTCCCAGGATCTTATAAATCTATAGCCTCCCTAGTAAATGTGGATTCGAGATGTGCTTGGCAAGTGTAAATGTTGTCACAGAGTAGCCTATAATTGCTCCTGTAGGCTACAGTATATGGTGTCAGGTTGGTAAACACTGATTACAGCTGACATTTATAAAAGGATCAAATCAAACTATTATCAAGCATTACCTCTAGTGCCTTGCTTAATGTTTCCTTCTGGTTGTTGTTCTCCAAGACATCCTCATAACTATCAACGAGAAAGGCCAGAAGGTAAGGTGAACAGTGTGTCTCCTTGAGCTCCAGGACCTGGTCCAGCAGTCCTGGGTGTGACGACAGGCCCCGGTCCTGCAGAATCCTGGGATGAAAGAAGGGGGAATGAATATCAAGGATAATAATGCATTTGGGTGGTTCCCAGTAACTCATTTAATGATACATTTATCATGTGACCAACTTGTTTATACAAGGCTTTCTTTACACCACAATTTGTAGGCCCATCAGATTGCCTACTGCACATACATATGGGAGTAACGTGTTATGAGCTTGCTTGCCTATAGTAGTAAAAAAAAAAAAAAAAGTAGTGTAATGGTTTGGCGAATGTTGGAACAGTTCATGCTAGAAAATCTTTTATTTTTGAATGACCAATATATTTTGTTTACATGCCAATTTGCTCTAGTTTAAGTTTACAGAACAATTCTGTGTAATGGAATTCAACTGTTTCACAACTTACCCTTTCAAATAGTTCCATGCACTTTCATTGTGGGGAGCCTTTTTGATCTGTTTTAGACAATACCTTGAACATAGAGAAAAAATAAATGATCAGATGATTCTTGGGGGCAGATGGAAGCAGCCACTAGAGTTTAGTGCACTGCTGTTTTTGCATGTTATTGCAGTTTAGCAGTTTTCCACTGACAAATAAAAATGTTTAGTTAGCCAAACAATTATATGGCTGATATATATTGATCAAATACAATAGTAGGCCTAATTTACAATAGTATTTAGAATTTGATGGTCATGAGGGCAGCTTGCAGTTATTAAAAAAATGAAGAAGTTGGAAGCCACTTGTATGCAAATGTGAAGATTTATTAAATGTTCAACAGGTGCAGGTCAAAACTCAATAAGGAACACAATAAAGGTCTATATTACACACAGTAAAACGTAAAGGGTTAAAGCTGCTGCTCAGGCTGCATCCAAGCATCCAGCTTCCATTTGTTCACATCAAATACTCAAATTTTAAACAGTTAATCTGGAAGCTAGATGCTATGAAATTATACCCCCCCCCCCCACACACACACACACACACAAAAAAAAGAAAGAAATAACATACTTAACTTCCCTGTCCAGGATGTCTAGGCTGGAGTAGCCTGTAGTGTGGGAGATAACGAAGTGCCTCTGGTTCCATGCCGAGTTATTCCTCACGTCTTCTTCCAAAAGCCTCTCCACAAACTCTAGCTCGCTCTCCCATAGTTTGTACTCCTGGGTAATGGATAGCACAAAGGCTGGCAAAAGTAAGTACTAAAATATGTGCACTCAAGCAGGGCTTGATTCTGGAAAATTTGCCACTGGCCCTACCTTAAATATGTATTTTTCAGGGGATTTGTTTTTTGTAGTGGATAGAATAGACTATTTAGTAGAAATAAAGTGACTGGGGTTCATGACATTCCAGGAATATATGTGAAGGTATACATTTCAAATAATGGTAAAAAGAATGTCGTTATGAAAGCATTAACCCACTTGTTTAATTTGCACTATATTGACTTACTATAAAAACTTTGTTCGGTGGGATATCATTGTTAAGGATTCTGAACAATATTTTCATAAATAATAAGCCAGTGTCATCCATACATCCCTGTATCTGACAATTGCTATTTAGAGCATTCTTGTATGAGTCTGAGCAGCAAACACTTGTAAATAAGAACTCCTTCTAAAAGCTATGTGGAATGTCATGGCACCCACCTGGATAACCCACTGCCTATGCTGCCAGGCATGGTAGTTCTTCGCATCTTGACTTAGAATATCTGCAATGAATTCCAGTTCCTCCGACGGGTCATTCAACCACTCTACGACCATGCGTCTATGATGCCTGGAATGAGGAGTTCAGAAAACCATTTCACACAGAAGAAGTACACAGCCTTTGTGTAAATATAAAGACCCCAATCATAGAAGAAATTAATGGTTGCATTCCAAAAATATGTATATCTATTTTGGATAGAATATTGTCACATTCAGTGCTCAATATTTCCAATGAGCAGATGATTGCACCTTCTAATATGCAACTATTTTATGAGTAAAGGCCTTACGTTGGCCAATAATTTAAGATGGATAGATTCTAGCAATCATTTGTGGATATCACACTTTGGAATGCAGCTATGCTGTCTTTATTGAGAACCATCACCTTGGACTTTAACAGTAGATGGACAGACAAATGCCTTGAAATTCGAAGTAGTTTAGAACTCACCAGACTTGATAGTTTTTAGGTTGTTCCTCAATGATGGCTGTAATGTACCTCATCTCCTCCCTCAAGTCCTTCTCTAGGGCCTGTAGTAACACACGCCTGTAGTGCCTGAAGTAACAAGAAGCAGAAGTACTTATGTACTGTACATCTTAGTTTTACAGAAATAGTCATTTCCAGTTAAAATTTAATGTTTTCAAGCCTAATGCTTTTAAGAATGGGTGATTCAAAATTTGTATTACCAGCCAAATTAAAGAGCAACACCAATTTCTCAAACATGGGACATGCTTACCAAACGGTGTAGTTTGCAGCATTGAGCTCAATGGCATCAGCTGTCAATGCAAATGCCCGGTCACTTTTTTCATCATTCTTCAGCAATGCACGGAAGTAGTCGAACACATCTGTGACTGTAGAAGATGAAGATATATATATATATATATATATATATATGCGCGATATTCATTTTATCAGGGTTCTTCAAACAAGGAAAAGGTGTGAGCTGCCTGCATGCCTAACTTCAAAACAGTAACATTTCTTTCCTGCATTAGGACCTGCCTGGGCCTGGTGACAGGTTGGCCCTGAGGTGGAGAGGCTGGTTGCTGTCAGATGGAAAGTGGCCAAATTACATCTACTTTGTGCCCAACATCATTACTACTGAAATGCCCTTGAGCAAGGCACTGAACATCAGACTGCTCCATCTATGCTACACTGCTGCAGACAAAGCTATGCCACCTCCGGGTTGTCCTGGACATGTAAATGAATGAGTGGATGGATGGATTTCTTAAATAAATTAAACAAACACTAATAAATTAACAACTGACACATGAGTGACTTTGTATGTTCCTGACTGAGTTTCTACACGAATGATGTCCTGATTTGGGAGCTATTGGTGGCATTTCAATGTCACCAGACAGAGATCAGGTAGTGTTCTGAAATTACAACAAATATGCAATTAGAACAGCCTTACACTTTTCGGAGTAGGCGATCTTCACAACAGGATTTGGACCATCATCTTGAGGAACGGGCTCCAAGTCTGCCCACTCTTTCCTTTCTCTGTGAGAGAAATGGGTTATGATAGGCCAGTTTATATTGTACCCAATGTCTATCAAAATATTGACTCGTGTAGCTATAACTATGGTCTGCATTTTAGTTTAGATATAGTGTTACTTAACTTGTGTAACTAAAGATCGATTAATTACTAATGTAGTTAGACCTTTATGTCCAACTATCGTTAGCTAATGTTACAAGTCAAGTTAGTTAACCTAGCTAACGTTAGCTATCGCTTGTTAGAGCAATCCGTCTTACGTTAGCTAGCCGGTCAGCATGAATAGAACCTTAACGTTAGCCCACCTGTACATATTATATCGAAACGGGTCGCCAACATAATCAATTTCTTCAGAATGCTCCCCATCCTCCACGTCCAGTTCTTGTTCTTCTCCGAGTTCTAGGGATTCATTTGAGGTTTCTTCAAGCCCTGACATAGCTAAATTGCTAGTTTTTACCTTTTTTCGATAGCAACATCGGCGAACTTCCGTGTCATTGCGTCATGTCCAGCCTATGTCTTCAAAATAAAAGCCCGTATTTAAATGGTGGGTGTTCTGGTGGTTCTGGCTCAGAATGGGTAACACTAAAGTAATGCTCATTTTGGTATGAAAACTCAATTTTATAGGTAGACCAAATTTACCTCCGATCTATTGTCTATGGAGAAGCACAAGGCTTCACCTCATGGATTTGAGTCTTAGTTCCCTAGTTGTATGGCTTTGAGAGTTGACCATTTTCAGATATTGGTTGGGTCTTCCTAGACCAAATCCTTTAATTGAGTGGCATTCCAACTGTAACAGAGTCGCTGTGTTGCTTCATTCGATGCTTTCATGTCGTTCAAACCACGGTAATAACTCTCCCCCTGCAACTACTGCAAATGAAGCAGCCAGACAAGTCCAAGAGACGAATTTATACTACACCTTTTTAGCCTCTCTTCACTGGTTGCGACTTGGCTTTAGAATTGAGAAATACAAAATTATTACATGTTAGCCTCAACAGGGTCTAGATCTGGCTCTGATTGATCCCGTTAGCCTGCAGCCCTTATCCCTTATGAACGTGACATGAGATCACCAAGCACAGGCTTTCTGACCGCTTATATACGACCAATGACTAAAGGTGTTTTAAGACAATTTTCTGGAGAATGGCAGGGGAACGAGACTTTGTAACAATTCTGCTCCCCGACTCCCTCTTCTGGCAGGTAGTTGTCTGTGAATTGCATCTGAATTCCACTATTACTAAATAAATCTCACAGAATGTAACTCTCAGGATATCTAAATGAATGTTTCTTGCAACATTTCACGTTAAAATTCTACTATAACTTCCAAACATTCCTTTTACACTAAATCTTAATCCCAAGGCTGCTTATAAAATCAAACTATGATCACATTGTGAAATTTGAATCAAGAAGCGTTTAGGACAAACCAGACACTGAATAATTAAATAATATGAATTAAATAATTTCTTAAAAACAAGGTCAAGCTGAACTTTATTGTCATTGACGACTCTGGACATTATAAAAATAAATAGATGATTCACAGTCACTGGATCTTAATACAAACTGTTATCAAAATTATGCCTTAGCCAGAATGAAGAATTTAAAAGACATGCATAATCACCATTCCATTGACTTATACATGTTCAGAATACCTGCTGTGATTAACAAAATCTGTTTTCAACAAAATCTGTTAACAACTTATGAAGTCATCATTCAAATTAGACATCCTAGCTTTGCAAATTTAACATATTCCTTTCTGTCAGGGATTCAGTGATGGCTTGACTCAAACGTGTTCAATGCGTGTCCTCCAGGTCCAATCCATGCTTTTCAAGATAGCGCCTGGATGAGAATAAAACAGAGTTAAAGAGACATGTTGCTTGTAATACATCTGACCTCTACTGTATATTGTACCAGTCATCAGTGTAGTTGAGATTCTTAAAATAGATTATTGCTATGGTCTTCAGTTCATAGATATTTGGTTAGAATGCTTCATTTGGATTTTAATTAGTAAAAAAAAAAATGTACTCATGATACTAAGTAAATACAGCAATTCACAAACTTGAAAACTAGATTTTGTGAACATTATCCCATCATAAATCTTTAGGCAATGCTATTTTTCATCTACATCATCAATTAACACAACATAAGGATTCAGCATCTTCATATGACATAACATTCAAACAAATTCAAAGTCATGAACTCTTAATATCTTACAAACGAAACTGACTTGTGCAAGACTGTTTACAGTATGGGGAAATGTGTGAAGAAAAAAAAGTATACATCAGCATTGTTTGGTTTTTTTACGTTAAGTGTGCCCCTTTAACGGTTTATGATTATTCATTTGAAATAATAATAAAGAATTTAAACCCTGTCAGTTCTCACTTTCACATAAATGTATTGCATTTTCAAAACTCACCTTCTTGCATAATCATACATTGCCTGTTTCCTCTCTTGAAGGGACAAATGTCTGTCAGCTGGCGATTTCCCGAAAGATTTGGCAGCAGGCTGTGAATGAAAAGGATTGAATTTACAATCTCGCCAATACAAAAAAAAAGCTGGATGGACACAACACGGGATTAACTAAGAGAGACTTTTCCCTTATCTCAACATCTGAAGATGAGGTATCCCATACATTTTGAAGCCATTTAGTAGCACAACAAAATGTGCAGAAAGTTAAAGGGGGAAACATACTAAAGGAGCCTATCCCAAAATATAAGAGGTCATATCTTTAACTTTTCATGAATTTGTTTAATGATAGACTATGTTTCAGGGTAAGAATAATGTGCTTTGTTTTGTTTTCAACCAAATACAGTTTAGGCAATTAGGTATTTCTTAAATGACAGAATCCATTTTCACACGCCGAACAGTCTCAATACTGACCCTGAGTGGCAGACAGTACCAGCCCTCCAAATTCAATTTAAATATTGAAAATCTAAGTGAGTGGAAGGATTTAAACGGTTGTTTAGGGAGGAGTGCCAATCGAGACCAAGTCTTGTTGTGATCCAAATACAAATTCAAAATTTTACAGCAATTAATAGCCTTGACCAAATGCTGATATTTATCTGGGAAAATTGTATTCCTACAATATGCCCCCCCTGGAGCACAGAGGAAATAGGTCCATAGAAACTACAGACCTTGACGGCGGGAATGGGACCAGATGAGAAGGAGGAGTTTCTAGAAGTCCCAAACGTTGCTCCTCCGGTCGCTCCCATTGGAGAGTCGTCAGTGCTCTCCAACAGATTTGTTATGGTGGTGTCCACACAATTTGTTTTCACTGTATAGAGTCAAGACAACACATTTTTAGAACATGGTTGTGCTACAGTAAGTTGAAAGCGGGGTAAATATTTGAACAAGTTCTTGGAAAATGCCCAATCTAAATTTGCTGCTGCTAAAAGTCCAACTTTGGGAATAGTTTTTATAAAAGGAGAAATGTATCTGTTCTTATTCAATAAGATGTTGTCTTGTCATAGGGGTCCACAGCCAATGTGTATCCTTTATGGGAATATGTTTCATAAAAACAATTTAAGATCCACATGGCTGTGGCTAGTTTTAGAATAAAAGCCCATCGAAGGATATAATCAAAAGGTCGCCAATTCAATCCATGGACGAGCAGGAAAATATAGGCAAGGGAAGTGAATTGAGTAAAGCCCTCTCCTCTCTCAACATCCACTGTTGAAGTGCCTTTGAGCAAGGCACCTAACCCCCAACTTATTGAGATTCATATGGTTGTGGCCGACAGTAGACTCTGGGTGTACTGGGCAGCTCCCAGGTGTGAATGTGTGTAACTGTCATGACTGTGTAACAAAGCGTTGCTGAAAAAGAGTGTACATGCTCAGCAAATCTACCCTGGGTAAATAAATAAATATTACTTGTAAATAATAAGATGTACTGTATCACTCATGGTGTAAGATACACTACATGCTCTATATTTGTAAGTGTAAGCATTCCCATACCTAGGTCTTGTGCAATGACATTCAGTGGGACATCAGGTAGCACATCCTTCACCTGCTGAGCCATCCTAATGATTCTATGATCCTCTATTCCCGAGCTTGGCACCATGAAGCCAAGGGAAAGGGGGGCAGTTCTCACATCTGTTGGGAAACAGAATGCATAAACATCTCCATAAAATCCCCTAAAATACACAGAAATCATACAAACTGCTCTCAATAAAATCATCAACATTTTAAGTACGTTTACAGTAGTGTTTGTATCAACATTACAAAATAGTTCATCTTTGTTTTGCTTCCATATCCATCTCTATTTTGACTCCAGCTTTGGTTTGTAGAAAACAAAAATACTGAATCCTTCAGACAAAGAACTATACAAATCTGTTTTCGGTTTTGAGGGGAATGGCGTTTTCAAATCTCATTGTCTACAGATTGTAAGTTGTGGTGATGTGTTCATGGTTAAAACAGGAGAGGTTGTGCATGTTTAAGTCAGGTACAACATGAACATGTACACGCAGGCTACATTCCAGATGTCATGAAATGCCTACAGAGCGGTATGTACATTGACTGTTGAAATATTTCCACAACAGATTTATGCGAGTCTTTGTCTCAAAGGATCAATTATTCTCTTGCCGTGGTGGCCCACCAATGCTGACTAAATATAGACAAGACACTACTATATAAACAGAAGCAGATGCATGTCATGTTTATCTTTCTTACTTGTGGAAGTTTGTGGTGCAACGTGTCTTTTCCTTTTGATGTGCTCTGCTTTGTCTGCTTTAGTGATCTGGGTGGAAACCAAACCAAGTTCACAGGCCAGGAGCTGCAAAGGAGAATTACCTTTCAGTGTTTCCCATACATAGGTTCATTTGTGGCAGCCCACCACGAATGGATGTCCTAAACTGATACAATAACACATTTATAATGTCTCGTCTTACACTAAAATAGTCCTTTCCACTGCTACACTGTACATTGCCCATCCCAGCTCGCCACAACCACAAGTAACATAAGAACCTGTGGGAAACACGGGTGTCTTCTTTTACCAATACCTCACATATTATCTGATGTCACTCTCCCATGTGCTTGTACTAGAGTTAACACGTAGGTAGAAACCTGGCTTGGGTGAAGAGGAAAAGGGGGAGGGGGACTGGGAGGAGCTAAGTGGGCACCATCATCCATCTTGAATTTAATTGAAATACTTTATTATCCCATAGGGAAATTCGGTTAATCTACATCTTCAATGATGTTTAACTCCAATCTCATGAACCATCCTTCCCAAACATTCAGCACCAGTCTAAAGATACATAAGACCCTGAATAGAACATCTGTAAATAATTCATCGTTATTTACAGCCATGGACAGAGTTCACCTATGTCTGTTTCAGGTGTGCGCTTGTTGGAATGTTTTCTCTGAAGTTGCATGAGAGGTTGTACACCTGAAAGGGTTAATAGTGACTATATTTACATGGTGGCAGCAGTTAGATTGCTTATGAGCCCATACGATAAGTAAACTGCACTGGATTGAACAGCTGACAATGCATCAAAATGTAAAATTAATCATTCTATTATCGCAGCTATAATTATATGGATTAGACCAATTGGCAGCGTATTCAGCAATAGAACTGTGGCTGATAACTGGATCAGTTTTGTCCATTTTACCTTCCTTGGCTTGTTCAAGGTTCAACTTTATTTGCCAACTTGTCTATGTTATGTTGTCCAGAAACTGCCCTTTTTTGTTTTTAACAAATATCAGTCCCTAT
>OMKL01001270.1:0-10515 GCA_900302295.1 Parasudis fraserbrunneri
CCCCTAATCTGACAGGCACTGTTTATTTAGCCCCAGCAAAGCTTTTCACACTTAATAAAGCTGTGACACTGGGGGCTGAATGACATCCCTGGACCAATTCTTACACCATAGAGACTGTAGAGTATTACTGGGGCTTGGACTGGATTTGTTCCCCTCTTTTCTACAAAGTTTGTGCTATTAACCAATTGGCTACAATGGTGCCATATCAACTTCTGTCAATCTAATCTGTTGACTGACCCACACATACTAGCCTATACAGATTCCATATTATAGAAATAAATTGCATCAGCCTATGGAATAAAAATGTTACAGAAGTGAGCCACTCATAGCCCAACTTTTTTGATTAAAATAAGTGACTTACTTGACAGATTTTCTCTTAGCACACATCTGCAGAGCTGCAAGATTTGTTGAGTGATCTCAGCAGTAAGTCCAAGGTACCTCTTGAGTGACAAGTGAAAACCCTCCCCTGTTGCCAGTCACTCCCAGTGCTGCCAACAACTACAATCCCAATTGTGGGTGTTGCCTGGCAACAGTGACCCTGCCACGGCCAGGCCAAGCAATCAATCACAGAGACTTCCGGGCGTGAGAGTAAGGCAGCAGAGAGCGCCTCAGCTAACAGGCTTAGGCATAGCACAAACAAAAACAGTGAATATGACAGGAGATTGGCCAGAAAGACTGGACATGGGGGTAAAGAGGGCTGGTGGAGAGAAAACAGGCGGGTCTGACTCATTTCATTTCACCCTCCACTGCTGAAGGATAGTGGGGGGACTTAGAATGCCAACGCTACCAGGAAGTAGCCCATGATGTATGGTGGGTCAGATCAAGTTGACACTATGCAGTAAAAAAAAAAAAAAGAAAACACAAAAAAAACCTCAAGAATAGCATTCATTGGTTGCGATGCAACTGGAGCTGACAACTGATCTGCTGACTATCAGGAAGTGGGGCACTGAAAATATGAAATAACAATCTGGAACAAAACCAGCAATGCAAATGATAGAACCAGCAAGGGTAACATTTTAGATGCATTACGGTGAATGGGTCAAAAGCAGAGGTAATATCTAATTAAACTCAGAAGTCTATTTAAAAAAATAAATTAAAAAAATAATCAACATTAGCATACAAAAGTAGGTGCAAAATGTGCACTGCAATTCAGATATAGGCTAAAGTGACCATGCCACATTGTCCCAGGGAAATCCAAGTTACCATGCCGTTAAGGCCGACTAAACAATCAGAAGGGGAAATTAACACCAACCATATGCCATATGTTGGTAAAGGCCCTGGCTGCTCAGTGGAGGCCACTTGAGCAGATAACCAAACAGGCCCTTCCCTAAAATAGTGAAAGTAGCTGCTGAGTTTTTGAGAATCCATCAGTGGGCCAGTGGATGAAAAGATTCCTACCCTGATGCTCAAAACACAGAGGAACACATCATGGGATACGGGCTGGGCTAGATAGGCCATAAGTACTACAGCGTCACCAGTAATCTGATCTATGCACTTTTCAACCCACTCCTCAGGTTTAAGAGGGCTGATGGGAGTTAAACCCGTCTGCGGAGCTTGGAAAAGAATGCCAACCCGCTGCTTCGCCAACATGGTGCCCCAGGCGGGCAGGAAGACATGGCTCATCTGTCACCTGAGGGCAATCTAACCCAAGCACAAGCCCTGACTGGTAGCACCAACAGGTGGGAGGAGGGGAATGGAGTGGGAGATCCTATCTGTATTATGAAACAACACCCTTAAGATGGCTTGGCCATGACGGGAAGCCTAGCCTACAGTTGGTAGCTTGCCTAGTCACAAATCCAACACTGCCTTCACCACAAAGCAAACCTGACTGGCTGAAAAGCCTGTGTGGGTAGGGAGAGGTGGGAGGGGGGGATGACAGCTGACCTTTTAGCTAAAAACAAAACTGCTTTCACTTGGCAAGCCCTAGCTGAGAGGCACAGGCTTGCAGCACCAGTCCCACGAGGGGCCTCTTTCTGGGTGAAGGTGAGTATAATACCTGCTACCCAGCACACTGTCTGACATCTACATTCCTTCTCCCTCTGCAGCTGCTAGGCTGTAATTCAGCAAGCCAGGCAAACACTGAAGAAAACGGCAGCACACAAGAGGCCTGTTGATTGCTTAACGTGAAATAGCGTACATCCCCCCATCAGTGTTGTAAGACACTACATTAGGATGTGTCTTGGTCTTGATGACTCATACAACACAATAAATTTTAACACCCCTCCTCATAAAAACATACTGAGCACTGGTCAGTGCAGCACACAACCCCCCCCCAAACTGTAAACATTTATGAAGCGAAGGCTGCTCAGGCAGGTGACAAAGCTGAACGGAGTTACCCTTTCCATCACAAACAGTAACAAATGAATTTCACAGGAAGCCAGCCGTGACGACACCTCTTCCTCCATCTGGCTGTCACGTGAGACGAGCCTGCGCATCTGTCGACACCTGCATGTGCGAAAGGCAGCCAACACCGCTGAGTCCCTTGGTTTTCTGCTTGCACCAAATTATGTCCCACCCTGAAGCATTATCTCGCTATGCTGTGCAGCAAGTTGCTCTGGCCTCGAAAAAACAAAAAAAACAAGGACAAAACACAGACCGGCTTGTCACTTGTCCAAAAATCTAAAATAACAGGCATATTACACAAAACGAGATTGTGAGGTAGAAATCTTTTGGGGGCTTTTTCCAACGACAACACCACTGATGCACCATAGCCATGCACTAACACGACCTCTTTTAGGTCAGTGATAGCTTCAGAATGTCACTTGATACAAAACCAAGGGCTACCATCCACCCTTGTCCTGGGTTTCATTTTAACATACCCACATTGCAGAAGGACAACAAGGGGGAATTCTAGGCATTCACTGTGATAATTAAATTAGGTGCATTCCTGGGAAGTCCACTCCCCCTCCTGCAGGTGGATGAGTGCCATGAGGAGAGCCGATTGAAACCCCACGTAGGATGGAGGCTCGTTGGTATTTCAGTGTCACAGAGCATGCTCAAGACAAGAGGGATGCTGGCTGACAGCCAGGGCACAAATATGTATGTGCAACAGCCTTGGTTAGTTAGGTGATGGAAAGCGGTCAGTAATCTTATTGCGGTGGACAGACAGGCAGACAGAACAGAAGGAGGCTTAACCAGTTGAATGGGGGAGGCAAGCTCCTCAAGACACAAGACGTGGGTAATGATGAGGGCTGGCAGCGCCCCCTAAAACAAAAGACTGCTTGTCCTGGGGTGCCCCGTCAATACAAGCTAGTGACCCAGGAGGCAGTCGCGCGCACCCTTATTAGATTTCTGACTCATTGAAATTCTTCACACTGTTACTTTGTGGCAGGAGAGGAGCCTGTACATTTCACTTCAACAGGAATCAGTAGCTCTATTTTGACAAAGTCTAAGTATCCTCTTTTTGGTGAAAGCCAAGCAAAAGAAATATTTTTAGCCACTGGGGTGCACAAACCTTACTATTGTGGAGGTTTAAGGCGGGGCTTCCTTACACCTCTCTGTGATGGAATTATCAAATAATTTGGCATTATTTGAGGACAGAGGTTTTTAATTAGGAATTTAAAAAGTGCAAGGATTACGCCTTGGTGGTGTCAAACTGCCCAACCCCAGTGACTGGTGCATACTATAAAGCCTCAATGGGTTGCAGCAGAGATATCCAGGTAATTATCTTGCTTGCACTTATGCCCCCCTCCCCGTCCCAATGCTCACAGGGGAGTTGCATTTTCTAGCAAATGGGGTGGAAGAATACAGGCATAAAGAAAAAGAACAATGCCTTCCGGGACCAGAGAGAGATGGTCGTGGCACAGAAACCCCCTCTGCATATAACAGTGGCACTTAAGGGCCTGGCAGCTCCCAATTAACATCTTGCCATGATTTGCCAAAAGGCTGCTGTGATTCCAATTGGGTTTGGGGGAAATAACATACCGTGGACATGTTGGCAAGGCGTTGGGTGTAACGTTGGCAAGAGGGCTGTTTATGGGGCTATGGTTTGTACTACATTACAATGAAATCGTGTATTGTTTCACGAAACTGGTGATAATACAATGCCGTAACGTAAGCTATAGACTTGACGAAAGCATGAAAAGAAAGCTAATTTGGTCATCACGTCTCTAGCAGTAAATGTCGGTATTTTTATTTAACAACTGGTTAGCTAATTCATAAATGAATTGTTAGCACATAACGTTAGCCAATTTCCCGGTAATGCTAAACTTTGTAACAAATATTTTCGTGAACAAGCTAACGTTAGCCGTAGTTATGCAGTCTGAGTCAGGCTAGCTAATAATATTAGACAAGCTTGCCAAAAGATAATTGAGTTCGCAGAAATACCTCAATAGATGCAATAAATATATTTTCTACTTTACTACTATGGAATTCTTCCGATCATTAATGTTCCGTGCAGGTAAAAGCGACGGCGTGCACTTTGCTAACGTTAGCTTAGCCTCCAACCCCCATTCTGATTCTCTCAACTAGCTATCCATTGCACTCCACCCAAACCCCCTCCCCCATGTCACCCACCCCGAAACACATAAAAACGTTTCATTTTACACAGTTTTATACCTGGAGTGAGCCTGTGTTCACCTCCAATGGCCTGAGGAGACATCGAGTGCGATGGGCTGTCGACTTGCGGACGGAGGTTGCATCTTTGCGGGGACGGAGTGCTTGGAGTCCCCGGTAGTGGATTGCACCTTCTCCGCTTTGGAGACTGGGGACTGAGGAGGGCCTCAAACTCCATCGACCGCTTTAACGTAGCTCCACAAGCCATGGTGGCTAAATAAAAAATAAAGAAATTTGATCGGGAAAAGGCCGACCCGCAAAAAACAGGGTTTAACGCTGACAATGTTTATGATAAGCTTTCCTCGAATTTCTTGGGCCTTTCTTTCTCTCCTCACAACAACGGATTTTCTTCACTGGAGTAGTAAGCCAACTGACGAGTCTGCCTGCTGAATTTTTACAACGTCACAATAGCAGATCCTACCACTCAGGAAAAATAGGGGGGTTTCAAATATCTACAATAGATTGCTTTCCTATAATTTCGCTAATTGGGAATGTAAATACAATCAAAATGTGATGGAATACTTAACAATAAGTATTCTTTGGAACAAGTGTCTGTTTGACCATTTGGCGTATTATTTTAGCATTCGTGCTGCTTGAGTTGTAACCCTATGGTTGATGACGATTGCTTTTAGTTGAACTCAAATTGAAGGTTCACGAGACGTCTGATCGTTTGACAGGTAAATAGGTAGATAATCAATGAACCCTAAAAACAGCTTGGAATTTACCCACTTCTTATGGAAAACAGGGTTTACACGTCTGCATAATGTCTCAGTGAAGCAGCAACCGCGGTCAGCCTCATTGTATTTCTTATCAGTAAAAACAGAAATATGTATAGCTCGCCTACCTCACCCTTGGAAGTATTTTCTGGGTACAAAATGATAGGATACTGGCCATATCGGAAATAATAAAACTCTTAACAGCCACTGTTGCTGCATGACTGACCAGATGATGATGTGATGATGGATTACAATGTCCAAGTAGATTTAGAGCATAAAAGTATCATATTTTGACGCAAATTCCTTGTTTTAAAACATGTAGAGGATGTCTTCCTGCGGTGATCAAGTGTTTGACTGTGGCCTACTGTAGCCATATCATGCAATGGGTGAAAGCTAGAGGCTAGTGGCATGGTCCCAACGGAAACAACAAACTATTCAAGGTGCTCATACCACCACCAGCTTGACAGTACAGGCTAGAGCCAGCTCTGTACCAGGCAAAACGTTATCAGAGCAGTAGAAAACATATGGCCCAAATATTTTATTTGGCATTCAGCAGTACTGTCATGGTGCTGTGGGCCTGTGTCAGACTGATTGCACACAACTGGCATGTAGTCACAGGTGTTCTCATATAAGGACTGTGTGAGTGCATGTGTTTATAACCACTTGCTTAGTTGTAGCTGCTGCATGTCATCCTCCTTCACTTTCAACTCCTTGCTCCATAGCTGCCCTATTCTGTCACATGCATCAATAATCACTCACATAATATACAGTCTATGGTTTTGTAGGACATGCTGGAATTGACCTGGTCTAATTAAGAATCACCCATCAGGCCATGTCCCCTGCTCCCTGCACATCTCACTCTGTTCCACTGTGTGCATGCCTTGATGAGCTAATTTGGAATGCAAACAAAACATTGCTAATGTGCATTCTTCACAAAGCTGAACACTGAGTTTGAGCAATTAGCAGCAGGGCCACGCAGCCATGCAGTGCAGATAGACAGCACACTAAAGGCCATTTGCCCCAGACACACTTTCCTCATACAGCCTGGAATGCTCTCGGCATTATGAATTAAGATGACATCTTAGCAGCTCATCCAAAAAGTGTGTGCCATAGCAGATGCTGGAGATATACAGTCGTACGTTTGGCTTTCTGCTGAGCAGCTGAGTTGAATTGGCCACTTCTGAGATTCATATTCTCCTCTGTGTGGTGCTGCTTATTGGAACAATGAAATCCAGTTTGTAATTTGATGCGTCCACTGTCTGCCACTGCCTCAGGGATATAATCGAATTTGTGCATTACCTGCGGCCATCCACCACTGTGTACACTTTTTTTTTTTCAGGATAAATAGAAATCCCGCACCCCCCTGCACCCCCTCCAGCCATCTTTCGCCCCCTTCCATAATCCATCCTGTATTTTTCCGCTGTTCTCTGACCACTGGTCTGGCATGGCAGACAGCCTGTCTCCAGCCTGTCATCTCAGCTATGAAGAATGGCCCTGGAGTCTTGATGCAGGAGAGAAATAAAGTAGACTGTAAATGGAGCATATTTTGTCTGCAGCGGAGACACCACCCCGCCTACCCAGAAATCTGCTTTGTCACTTTACAAGGAACAGGGATGGAAAGTTATTTGTGTGCTGTACCCACATTTTTGGTGTATTTAGTTTTTAACTTTTCTCTACATTTCAAAACAAACATTCTTCTTTTTACTTTACATGTGGTTACCACTTATTTTGAAGAAAAAAGTTGATCACAAAATATGTGATCAGTTCATAAAATGATGCACTAACTTCTGTTAGAGCCAGCCAACTTTAAGCGCACGCTTCAGAGAACGCATGACGGGACCATCAGAGGTTAATGTATTATAAATGCTTTGTAATGCAAACATATGGACAAAAACATGTACTTTTACTAATTATTACATACAGGACTTACACGCGGAGTACTTTTTCATTGTCTCTAAAAGCAGTGGTGTACTCCAGCACTGACAAGGAATAGAGACAACAAAGATTGTGGTATGGAGTCGAAAATCAATCATTCATAAACATTTTAAGAAAAAAACAAAGACATCCAGAGTCAAAACAGAGTATGTTCAAGTATCACTTTTAATCACTTGATCATAGTGCTTTAAACACGTGTTGACACTACACAAGACACAGAAGATCAAGAATTGTGTCTGAATATTTTTGTGATGACTTCACTAGGTGGTGTGTGTCTGTGTTTGTATAATTTACTCTGTGAATTGAAATTAAGCATTCAAAATGTATGCTTTGTGTGTGCATGTGCGTGTGTGTTTGTGTGCGTGTGCATCTTTAGCTATAGCTGCCATTCGCTACCATTGGAGAGAGTGTTCCAGTGACTGCGCTCTGGGTTAGTTCTCTTGCTGACATGTGCCCCACTTATCTCGGCACACTGCTTGTAGTCACATGCAGTGAACATTGTGTACAAACCTCCCATGCAATGGGCCTTTGTAATGTCCTGGCATTCATGTGCAGATAGGCGACCACAACAGGATCCTCTTCACCTGCCCGCCCAGGGACTCGCACTCAAACATAAATAAGCACCACTGACACATCCACCTTTCCACTGTGTGCTGAACCGAAGAGTCAGCGGTTCTGTTGAGAGGACACAATATTTCCTAGCAGTGAACCCTAAAGCACTGACATGGGGAGCAGAGAGGGCAAAGGTCATAGGATTAGTGCTGTAAGGTCACAGCACTTTAGTCCCTTAAAAGGGGCCAACCGAGGAATGGAACTGTTGTTTATGTTCCTCTAGCCTCTGTCACAGGCATTCTTCCACTCCTTGTGTGCGTTCGCGCGAGACAGAGTGATGGCTACGCGAGATTGATGTTCACCTAAAGCACTGATCTGAGATAAGTTGACTTAATTCTACAAGCCTGGCTCCTGGTACTTCTTTCCACCATGCTCTTATGTCTTTTTCCTTTAACTGCCGTAGGTCAGTTTTCACAGTCTTATCTAGAGAAATCCTTTTCAAAAAAGGTAAGCTAGGTAAGCGAAGTACTAATGATTTGTGCACAATTAATTCTAAAGTACTGTAGATTTCATACTTACTCTATTGTGATTGCCTAGGTCCTTGGTGACTTGTGTCTCATGTTTATTATTGGTCTATTTTTATCACAGATGATTGCCTAATTTCATTCATTCTTCCCCACTACAGCACACTGCCACAACACAGAAGAAGCACACTATCATCTACATACTGTAGCTATTCCTCAATACATCTTTCCTTCCCCCCTCACTTTCCAATGATGTCCAGCTGCTGCCTGCTGTCTACTCTTTCTGAGAGCGTGTTAGGTCGACTGCAAGTGACCCTGGGTGCCTCTCCCTCAGAGACAGCGGTACAGCTGTTGCCTTCTCCTGATGGTATGGTGGGGGTTGAGTCCCCCATGTGTTTCTGGCAGCACCTCAGCCCAACCAGACCCTCCGACAGCCGCACCAGAGCCACCCTCAGCTCTCGGCAGCGCAGGGCATAGAGCATCGGGTTGACCGCTGAATTGACCAGGCAGAGGGTGCTGCAGAAGGCAAAGGCCCTCTGTTGGGCATGGGTCAGGCGCATAGAAACATCAGCCAGCATGAAGGAGAGCGCAGGAAGCCAACACCCTACCAGTATGAGCAGGATCAAACCAAAGGTACGTGCCAGCCGAATGTCCATCCTCATGCGGGCCTGACCTGTCCCCACTGCCGCCTGGAGGCCAGTCATGGAGGCTTCATGGCGGTGGGCCTTCCACAGGATGAGAGCATATGCCCCCAGGATGAGGGCCAGAAGCACCAGGATGAAGCTTGTCCAGCAGGCCAGATAGCTCTGGTTGATGTAGGGAAAGAGATGCGAGCAAGGCGGGGCCAGGCCCGTGGGACACCTCCAGCCCATCAGTGGCAGGAAGGAGATGAAGATCGTGGCACTCCACAGAGCCAGCAAGCTCAGCAGGGCCCGGCGGCGGGTTAGCAGCACCTTGTATCTGCAGGCCTGGTGGATGCAGAGGTAGCGGTCCAGTGCGGTCAGCAGTAAACTCCCCACCGAGCCAGTGAAGGCCATGGTGACTCCACCCAGCTTGAAGAGGTAGGCGGTGGGGCCGTCACTGCGGCGGAACAAGTGGAAGTCTAGGAAGCTGGTGGTAAAGAAGCAGCTAGCAAAGACGTCAGCCAGGGCCATGCTGCCGATGAACAGGTAGGAGGGTCGCTGGCGCAGGGCAGCCGTGGCAGCGATCACACCAAGCACCAGAGCGTTCTCCAGCAGGGTGAATGGACCGGCCAGGAAACAGATGGAGCCTATAGCAGTCTTCTCCGCCTCAATCAGAACCATGTAGCATTCCAGACTCTCACAGGACCGGTTGGCTGGTGGGTTTAGAGGAGAAACGATGGAGAGGTACATCTTATAAAAAAATAATAACAATGTTTGAGGACAGGTAAACTCATGTTCTATCTATCATCATTATTACCAGTATTGCTGAAAAACCAATACTTCACGTGAAACCATGCAAATCAGACTTATTTCGATTGCAAAATGACATTTTCATAAATGTAAAAAAATGCCATATGCCGGTAGTATATTCACTGAAGGGTACATACCCACAGGTGATGATGCGGGTATACTCTCATTCTCTTTGGCTCCCATGGCTCCTAATGCGTAGGGATCATTCCATTCTTCCATCTGTGAGAGTATTTTTGGGAGCAAAACTTTCAGGAATTTAGGAATAAAGTACATGGTGTTTGAAATCTCTATCTGTTACATAATAGATCAGGGCTAATTTGTTCAATTCACTTTACATTCAATCAACCGAGAAAGTACGAGTTCTCTGTGAAATTCAAATGCGTAGGTTTGTTATATCCCAATCTATTAAGAAGAGAATTCTCTCCTCCTTGTTGTTAGTGAAATAATTGTAGTTTATATTGACATTTAGAATTGACTGAAATTAAAATTAATTGACCCCACCCCTTGGTGCATGAATGCCAAAAAGAACCACTGAATGGGAATATTATGTCTGCATTTACAAACACATTTTAATAAATAAGACAAGAAAGTGTAGTTAATAAATTCCATTTTTATCCCATATTCATATATGAAGAAAAAAGAAGTCAAACCAGTTATGCATTATGAAGGAATATTGTGAGCCATGCCAGTTTGCATTGGAATGCACATTTTCCTGAAGAAGGGGGGGAAAGCCTTAAACAGATGGATGTAATAGCTAATTCCTAACCTTGACCTTGAGCCTTTCACTTGGAGTGGATGAAT
>OMKL01001272.1:0-11142 GCA_900302295.1 Parasudis fraserbrunneri
TTGGCTTTGAAATTCCACTGCTGACGTCTAAATGAAGGTACCCTTGTGAGACTGCAGTGGGACAGGGCTTCTATTGTGAGCAGGCCGTCTGAAGAGGATACACTGCTTCTCTCGGCTCTTGAAGGTCACCGCTACCTTCTCCCGTTTTATCGCCGAGCAGGACTGGTGCCAATCACGTGGATCTATCGCGGATCATGTGACCCTGTGTCTCCCATGATCCTCTTGGAGAGGTTTTATGTGTAAATTGAGGTCAGGAACTTTTTAAACAGAGATGATCTTTTTTTAATCCTTGCCATTGTGTGTCGTTCTGTACACAGCAGGCCCCGATCTCTGCTGCTACTCTGTAGATAAGCATCATGTCAATGTGGAGCAAAAGTGCAAAAGTGCATTTTGTGCATTGTAGTCTCTGTCCTATCCCCTCTATATTGAAAAAAAAGTGCAGCTTATAACCTAAATCAGTTCTTTAGCTTGTCTCTAGAAGTGTAATGTAAAATTATTTTTACGTAGAAAACTTGTATTAGAGGAAAAGCAAGAAAGAAAGAAAGAAAAAGAAAGAAAGAAATAATCAATGCAATAGATATAACACATGAAAAATAAAAATTATGTATTTTAAGCTGCTTTACTTCAGACCCCAGGGGTCCTTAATTCCCCATAATAACGATTAAAATTGTATGATTCCGCTTTGATTGCTGTTCTGCTCTGGATTTTAATGCAAGGCATTCTGGGCTAGATTTCCTAAGATGAGAAGCACAGGGCAAACTACGAGGTGGTGAGAGAATGCACTGCGGTTGCAGTTTGCACTCATTCCACATCTAATTCACAAAGGCTGCAGCTAAGGATGCAATCAGTGCAGGAAACCTCCCTCTGGTCACGTTGTGCATGTGAAAGAAGGCATAAAAGCATACTAGTTGGTTGCAGGAGTTCTGCTTGCTACCATTACAGCAGACAGTTTCAGTGTAGCCAAAGATGAAAGGTGATAAGTTAACCAGATATTAGTGAAGTCTCCGGTGTTTTCAGGGAGAAAGTATATTCCTAATTGAGGTTAATCATCATCTTCACCTGGATTGACATGGAATAAGATTTTGATTGCCAAATCATGGGTTGTTACAGTGTAGCTCTGTTTTTTCTCTTTTTTTCCTCGTTCCTGATACCATTTTCAGCGGAGTAGCCTATAACTGATGTGTGATGTACAATTATCTATGGCAGGCTACAAAAAAAGGAAAATAAAACTATGTTTGAGATCAGTGGGGATAAATAGATAACACAGCTATTGACCAATCAGGTTTCTGGATCAGACCTACCCATTTTATGAGCAGCATTCACCTATACTGGTATCATTAATGATCGCAATATCAAGATTAACATCCCCAAACAAAAAGAAGCATATCTTCATTAACTTGAAACATTATTTAAATTAACTGGCATACTGCCCACTCTAATATAATTTACCATAATGGCTGGCCAATAATCTTCACTATTGGATACATTGATGATAATATTTGCATGGCAATAATGACAGTAAACTTCCAGTGTTATTTATCAAAGGGATGAAAGAGAGGGAGAAACCTGTCAGAAACACTCCCCTAAAACCTGGAGTAAATTCGCGCCTGCTCTTCAGACGTGAAGAAATGTTGGGCAAAACTGGCCACTGCAAATTGTGTGAGCTTTAGTAAATTCAGTGGAATATATAATTAACCACACTTACAGCATCTCTGCCTACTGTTTGTCCTCCCTCAAATGCATATGAATGAGAGGAGCGCACTTTGCCTAGACCCTAGTGCACATATATCCAAGCCCATGCAAAGTGTCTCATCTGCACTGGAAATTATGCACAAATAGCTTTGTAAATCTGCCCTTTGAGCACCAACATGATACAATTTCCAACTGAGCTATGCAGCAAGTCATGTAGGAGCAAACTTGCTGACACATTTTGGAGGAGTGATGGAGATGGATTTGGGTCCTTCGGCATGCGAAAATGAATGGGTTATTAAACTAGCTAGTCTTTGGTTCACACAGGCTATTTACCATGAAGGGTTAGGGTTAGGGGCTTCTAATATACATTTCCCTCTCTGATAAGGGAGGGGATTTTGAATTTCAAAGTGGTAGTTAAAAAATTAAAAAAATCGCTAGCTAAAACAAGCTTAGCATTGCAGATGAGGTCACCCGACGTCACCTGCATAAGTGCATTCTTGTTGAAGGACGCAACATACAATCATTTATTGCTAGCAATTTGGCTTTTAAAAATTGGAACATTAACAAAACATGAAATCCTTGAAATGCAATATCCCCATTAACCCCACATGCAGTATCAAGGACAAAATTACTGGTAAACGGAAAAGGAAAATACAGTTCATTTTCACCATAGGCGGAAAAAAAGTAACCGGGGCTTGTCAAAATGATGACAACACATGAGAGGTCTATTGTATTTGTACCCTTTCTAAACTCCAATCTTTAATAAGTCAACATTGTTAAAAACATGACCCAAAGACCCTTCATCAGATCGAAGAGAATTCTGAAAAGGGTTTTTGTCATAAAAAAAAAGTAAACCCTTACTTTTTAGTGTTTAGATTCTCAGTAGACATAAGGATGCCAGTCTCTGTTTGCCCAAAGAGGCTTAAGGAAAGGAGGGGGGCCCACATTGAAAATGAACACCACCGAAGAAATCCTTGCCAAAACTGTCCCAATATGCACACCTACAACTGCCTGTGGAATAGCAATCGACTGCTTAATAATTAGGAATGTCAAACGGATAGCTCTGATTTTTGGAACCCCTGCACTATTTACTACTACTACTACTATTTACTACTTACCGAATTGTACCGAATTTCCTCACGGGATAATAAAGTATTTCAATTCAATTCAATTCAATTCAATGATGTTGATCGTTAGAGTCCTTTTATCAGCACAATACATGCTGTTCCTCATGCTAGCTCCAGCTAGTTAGCCACGAACCACTGCAAAGTCAATGGGGTCAAGCTGGTCTGTACAAACTAACTGAGGACAACTGACATCTACTTTGTGTGCGCTGTGTAGTAGATTTCAGTTGTCCTCATTGCTGAGAAAGGACCCGACCGATCAACATCATCATTGATTAGCAAATAGGGCCACTGTTCCAAAAATCAGAACATCCTTTAACATCAATATTGCAAATATTTTCTCATTTTGATGCCTAAACTAGTCACATAGTTTAGCCTGGCTTAACCTTTTTGGTTGTACAAAATCATCAAAGTACAAAATATATCATCAGGAAGTGCTCAAAAGATTTAAAAACACAGAATGACATTCTGAATTAAATATGTCACAACGTAAAGACCCTAAACATTGCAAAGCTGTTGTTCAAACAAATGAGCCTGATGTACATTTACTGGTATAAGCAGTTATTCGTCCCACTCCATTCATTTTGGAGCTCCGAGGTCTGCATATTTTTCACAAGCTGATGACGGAAGTAGATTTGGGTTGCCATGTCTCGCCTTGTCTCTGGTTTGACGTCATTACCCATCCCACAATGCAAAGTATACAAATATCCACTCTTACCATTCTGGAAACCTCTGGAAATTCTGCATGCACATTTCACCCAGAAGGAGGACCTCAAGGATTTCACCAATCCAGGAGGACCCCAATATTTCTGCACCGAATCCATTGAACTTTACACAATGACATCCTGTTCACTTCCCCTTTCTGAAAACACAAGTGAGCTACTCACTTCATAAAACAGGTTGTTTTCACAGCACCATCGAACAAACCCAATCAGAGCAGCAGTAGGAGCTTCTCCTCTTCACAGCATACAGTATTGACATGCATTCTGCAGATTATGACGTTTTTCTCCATACAGATGTCAGTTTGGAAGCTGTTTAAATGCAGAAAAGAAGCTTGCTGATTAAACAGAGTCCAGTTCCCTCCAGAGCTGTATGAGTCAGACCCCTGACGCCTCATCCCTGTGGCAGGCTGCTAAAACTGTTGAGTCTGCTCAGAGCGAATCACCAATAAGGGCTGGGGGGACCACAGCACATCTGTATTACTAGCAGGGTTAGCCAAGTGGCTGCAAAAGGACCGGTCCCTCTGTTAGTTCTCGGTATTGTCTCCTCACATTTCTTTCTGTTTTGCATCTCTTGGGTGAGCAGAAGTGCTGGGTGTGCGTAGATTAAACCCTAACCTCTGCAAGCATCTGAAAACTTTTCAAGCCCCTCGAGTGCCTATTTTAGAATTAGCTTATGGTGTGTATACGAGTGCATTAAGGCCCCCGATCTTTTCCAGCGCAGATGGTTTAAAGCTTGATGAACTGAAATCTCGCTTGTGTAGCTTTACTGCATTGGAAACTCTTTGGAGACGTAAAACCCACAATCCATTGCAGATGGGGAAACAGGGCAGCCTGCCAGCTTGCTAAAAGTACATGCAAATATGGGCCTCTCCCTTTAGGACTGCTCAATGCGCCTCTCGTAAATGGACAGCAGTGGAGTGAGTGGAGCTGTGACTGCCTGTTTAGGAGGCTGCATGGTGAAGAACCAGCTGGTTCAGACCCTTTGGGAACGACTGTGCCGCGGGGACACTGATTTTTACAATGAAAAGGAAAAGGGATTTACGAGCCCTGACCTGTTCTCACTGGCTCCCCCATCTTCCCCAAATCATAGCATTGCTCTCTGCACCAGAATGTCAAATCAAATCAGAGACACATGGCCATAGAGCATGCGGCATATTGAGAAGTCAGAAGAATTCATAGACAAGTCCTAAATCTCAGTCTTATTCCCCAGTGTTCAGGCGAATGTATGACATTTACAATGCTGTCTTTCTCTCTATTCTTTCTCTGCTGCATTTTAAAGATCTGATGCAGAGAATAATCAGACAGGCTGAATCACGTGAGGTGGCATTTTCTCTTCCCATCAATAAAACAAGTCAATAATAGCAGGCAATCCAAACCACACTTGCAATGATTGCTATGATTTCTCTGCCCCCACCCATCAAACGTCGGCTCGATATAATGGTCAGTGTGCCGTGTTTCTGGGGCCTGGAGCTCCAGAGGGTTCCTGTGGTCCTGCTGGCATGTCCAGTAGCCAGTGTGTTATGGGCAGGGGGGCCCTGGCGTGAGCCTCCCCCTGCTGCCAACCATCAAAGACCAGCATGGTCTCAGTCCACCAGGCTGCTTAATGAAGGTGCCCATCATGCTCAGAAAAGAGCTGAATCAATAGGCTGCCCTGAAAGGAGCCCTGCATTCTTGGGGAAGGAGGGAGGACGGTATAGAGGAGAGGGAGACAGGCAGAGGGGAAGCACACCGAACGAGTGTAGCAGAATAGGGGTGAACAATAATGGCACAGAGATATTTATTTACAGACCAGGGGAAGATAATGTGAATTGGACGGATCAGAGCCCTGCTAAATTGCTTCTGCCTGTGTTAGTAGAAGCATGCCCCATTAAATCAGCATGGACTCAAATGAGTGGAAATAACACTGGAAAGGCCATCTTTGATTGATTATGGAAGTTACTAGGTGTTCATACACAACAGTAAAACTTCTATTGGAGATGTTGCACAAAACACAAGCCTTTATATTGGGCTGTTGGGCCAAGGCCAGAGCGTCACGCTAGAATAGACTCCAAAGCCCCTAGTGTCTTTCATATCAGATCCCAGGCCCAGTAATAATGTGAGGTCTGAAATTTAACTCTGTGACAACTGCTGGGGCCTCACATCCCCTCGCATTAAACATTACCTTCAGATATACCACTTTAAAGCTTGTAGTTGGACCACCCTGCAGATCCACCAATCATCTGTGAACGATCTGTAGAACTAGACGTGAATGTATCAGATATTTTTAAAAAAAAAAATGCAAACATTTCTCTGTTTTGGGAATTTTGAGGAATTTACACCATCCTCGCTGAATCATCTTTCCAGTATGTCATTCAGAGTGAGAGCTTTGCCGAGGAAAAGTTAAACACCTTGGATTGTAGATAAATGGTCTTCATCGCCTGCGCGCTGCAAGCTATCATTTGGGAGGCTGGAATGTTCCATGACTGGAATATTTTATCAGCTGTGATTATATCGCTCCCTTCCCTCCAAGCAAGGACTCTTCTGTCAACCCTCTTAATCGTCTGTGGGACCGGACCGCATGGAAAACTTGTGTAATTGCTGCCGGTACAGGTGACCGCACACTTAGGTACTTGCTACAGCATCGTTAGGCTTCAAACATAGGGTATATAAAGCATCTTTACCGAAAAAGGCACATGTATTTTACATGTGAAAAATGTGGGTGGGGGGGGGATATAATGTGCAGACTTGAGGCTGGGGTTCTCTGAAAAAATCAAAAATAAAACATTGATGTGGCATATTAGCAAAAAAACAAAACTTGAAACTATTATGTAAATCACTGGGATATTAGTTAAAATGTTAAAATGTGCATATTGACTCAAACTACGCGTCACAGTTTGATTGCTTGTGAGAACAGGTTGAAACACTTTTTTTCTTTTTCTCTGTCTTTACCTCACAAACAGTGACAGTTATGTTTTCATCTGTGCTTCATGTCACATTCCCTCTTGTCATTAGCTGCTGCCATCCTGCTGGGAGATGTCCCTCATCCTAAGGAAACCGCAATGTTCCCTTTCCACAGCTTTCATGTTGGCATGTGTCCATCCTCTGTGCATGAATACATGAGCTGCCTTTGTTTCTCTGGCCCCCGTATCGGGTTACTGGATGTGGCCATGCCATGCGTTTAATGGAAATGCTATGCAGGAAAAGGCATGCGCTAGTCTTGAATATATGTACCTCAGTAATGGGATACTCGTGAGTTCCCCTCAGAGTAACTATTTGCCTTATTAGGCTGTCGTCTTGTGACTGCAAACAAACTGTGTGGACAGTAAGATAGAGGACATGTCTGCGAGTGGTCTCCTCCGACTGGATACTGTATACAGTACCTCCGGCTCCCGGGGAAGGAGATGATATATGCCCACCGCAAGACCACACAATCACAGGCTATCATGGTGTAAATGGTGTACGAGATGAAACACAGGCCGTCTATTTATTATCTGCTGGCACATCCTCTCTTCAGGACAGCGGCGCATGGCACATCCCGACCATGGCTGTTTACATGGCACCTCATGATTAAGTTGCCTCAGATAGATGCTTCCGTTCGGGTCAGAGGGCACGCGAGGCACAGCTGACAAGCTGGAGAGAATGAATTGGCTATAAAACATGACTCTTCATCATCTGCTATGAGGCTCCATGGTCTCTTCAACACAACACATTTTCTCAACTACTCTACAGAATGGGACATCTCTATCTGATCCGAAATTAAAAGCATTTTGCTACATAAACTATAACAAACTAAATAAACGGGTTGAGTTACAGTATATAGAGGATGTTAAAAACACACACACACAGTGAGAGAGCTTGGGATTCCGAGATAATGGCAGGCGTGTCTGTGGCAGTTTTCCAGTCAACAGACTTTCCATGGAGAGCACGTGCCGGTGGAAAGGCCTCTGTCTTTATAGCCGGGGCTCTGGGGAACCACTGCACTGCTGCCTGAGGGTTGTGTGTGCAACATGGAGCTGGGGGATGAGCCTGGGGCCTTGGGGCCCATAAATCCTGACATCCCCAGGCCCCCCAGACAGGGCTTTTCATCTCCAGCTTCTCTTAGCTTTACACTGACCCACCCAACGCATGCTGCACCAGCCTTAATGGTTGTACTTCGACATGGGTTGAGCGCGCCCCGCTGACCTTTTGGCCCGTACTAAAAAAGAAAGTTGAAAGTTTTTAGTCTGGCATCCTTTCTCACGGTAGTAACTCTCGCCGGAGGCTTTTGGCTTTATTGCGACCACAGATTACCACACATCTGATTAAAATAAACACTGTAATCGTCGGGATTGTCCACCATGACCACTGTGTCTTGTCCTTACACTTTCAGTATGCTAACTGGCATCTATTAAGTTGTCATCCACTAGAAAATATGCATAAGCAAAGACCACAGGGACAAAATTAGAACACTAGGGACACAAGAAGAGAGAAGAACGCAGGTTTTGTTTGGCATATTTGTGGCTCTTGCAATTTGCGCTGTTTTTTTTTTTGTTTGTTTTTTCATATGTAGGGTTCAAAACGAACTTGCTCCACATAATTTGCAGTGCTTCCCAATGGGAGGGAGGCAGCCGGGCCAGGGAATGATTTTCTACCCAGACTGTGGGTTCACACACTGACGGCGTGGAAAGCGTAGATTAATCACAAGAGCACAGTGTACGCTGGAAAGTCCCGCGAGACAGCTTATGTGGTGTTAGCCAGTGTTGTGACTTGTCTACATACAATGCATGCCTGGTCATGATGAGACCCCTTACAATATAACCTATACTGTACTAACTGTACGGTACGGTGAACCACGTTTCACATTCAAGTCAAATATTCGACTCCAGTTTTGAAGATACTGTAATCTCTGTGTGCAATTGTGATGATGCCGGACTGGTAATTGATCTGCCTTGCTCTCACCCCCAACCCCTTTTTCTTCCTGTCTGCAGCTCCGTCCACAGTGTCGATAATGCACCAGGTCAGCCGTACGGTGGATAGCATCACCCTCTCCTGGTCTCAGCCGGACCAGCCTAACGGAGTCATCCTGGACTATGAACTACAGTACTATGAAAAGGTACCAATTATCCACAACCACACTCTCCCCTCCCTGATCTACATAAAGATAAAGTCCCGCAGCCAGCCGGGCCTCCTCCCTGTCCGACCAAATACGGCATGCTCTTAGCAGCAGCAGTGAATCCTTTGTTTTTGCACTGCATTTAGATTCCATAGAATTTCTCCTCGCCGTAGTTCGCACAGAACAGCTGGTCCTCGGAGGCATGTCGACGGAGCTTCTGAACAGTGCTTAGAACTTCTGCTCTTTCCCTTTCAATTATAATCACGGTCAGTCACTGGGAGAGGAAAGCGCTCTCAGCCCCTGCAGTCGCGTCACTGGGGACCGATGCGCAGAGATTTGCGGTTGAAACAATGGAACGCTGACGGCTGTAAAAATAGTATTCAAGAGACAGGCCTTTCAGAATCGGCGTACTTTCTCACAAGCGCACTCCCTCTCTGTGTACACACACGTTGGTGTAGTGCGTGCACACGCAAGCACACGCAGGCATACAGACATTCAGGCACACACACACACACACACACACACATTTTTCACACACTATTCATTGAGCTTTCCTCTAGCACGCTGCGCCGTTCCACTTTTGAGCATAATTCCTTTCTCAGACACCGCTGGAGAGAGCTGTCAAAACAATTGTCCCGATCCCTGCTGTGACTCAGAAGTGTGTACTGAGCAGTGGTTTTGAAGGGAGCAGCTAACACAGTCTTGGTCTCGTCACTCACAGACCTGTCAGCTATCCGGAGAGGCGGAGTATAGCAGTGAAACGAAGCTCTCTTGATTGTCACAACTCATGGCTGAATCGAGCCGACCTAAAACTGACATCAAATCTACCTTCTAAAAGGCCAGCTGCTGGATGTCTGCCACTTTCCCATCCTTAAGCTTTGTAAACAGATACATCATTCCTGTTATTTTGTGTTAACATAACTGTCTATGTAACTATCTCTATTGGAGAGAGAGAGAGAGAGAGAGAGAGAGAGAGAGAGAGAGAGAGATATATAAATATATATATATATATATATATATATGTATATATGTGTGTGTGTATTTTCATGATTTATCTATTTTTTTACAAGGAACTACGTAAAAACGCAGTCGTATTGTATTTCCATTGTAACGATATTTAATAACTGTAAGACTGGTAATGCGTCGGACTGGTCCATCATCGATCTGTAAATCGCGCATGTGCAAAATTTTCCACACGACTGTTGTTTCCCCCCTTGTCCCAGGACCAGTCGGAGTACAACTCCACCACCGTTAGGAGCCAGACAAACACAGTGGTCATCCGTGGACTCAAACCGGGGAGCATCTACGTGTTCCAGGTCCGGGCGCGCACCGTGGCTGGCTTCGGACGCTACAGCGGCAAGCTGTACTTCCAGACCATGACCGAGGGTAAGAGTCCAGCCAGTACTCGCCCATAAGCACGCAGGGCCGTTATCACCTCTCGCGCGTCTTGACCATAAACCCACCACGGTCCACCGCATGGACAGCTGCACGAATGAGAGAAAAACTGTGTTGAAATGAATACTACATATACTCAAGGATTGCATATGGCATTGATACTGCATTCTTACATTTCATCATGGATTATTCATCCAATATTTTTATTTTCTTGCACTTATATTTATGCTTCTGCAACGCCGAACAGTTTCCATTATGTAAAAACAACAACAACACATAATATGCCCTGCATCTAAACACGGACATCGTGCCGTTGGAGTTGGCTGCCACTGGCAGTGAGCCTGTGACTCAGGGATCAGGCTGAAGTTGTGTAATCTTTATAGAAGGACACCAATGGGCCGAAAGAGCATCCAGTAAACAACAACCACACAGGCTAATGTTAGAGCTTAGGCCTGGGTGTCCTGCTCTAAACATCTCATTTCCCTCAGCCTGGAGCGCCAAGGGCCATCATTAGCCTGATCTCCCCTGCACACGGCCTTGATGCTGCCAAACACAGAGATCCCAGTGTTAAACTAGATATATTATACAGGACAGTATAGTCTCCTATGCAGCACCAGGAGCAACCCTAGTGAACCCACTAACCCTGATCCCAGGCTCAGACTCGGTTATGCTGATGGAAAGAGAGAGAGAGAGAGAGAGAGAGAGAGAGAGAGAGAGAGAGAGAAAGAGAAAAAGAGAAAGAGAAAGAGAAAGAGAAAGAGAGATGGGTCTGCCTGTGTATTCATACTGAGTTGCTGAATCTTTGAGTGCTTGGCTGCATACTGCATGACTGAGTGCTGGGGCTCACCCAGACATGCTCTCTCTCTCTCTCTCTCTCTCTCTCTTTGCTCCACACAATCTCTGCCAGATGATCAGCCATTTCCCCGGCATTTGAGCACGCTCAGTGGGCTTTGGAGAGACGTCCACGCAGCCAACAAAGATGCCAAGATGCCCATTGGTTCCCCCAGCCGTCTGTCTGTCTGTCACCCACTGCTTCCTCCATATGTAATAGCTCAGATGCCTGCCCATATGTTTCAGCTTGTGACTGTTTGTGTGTGTGTGTGTGTGTGTGTGTGTGTGTGTGTGTGTGTGTGTGTGT
>OMKL01001280.1:244-16692 GCA_900302295.1 Parasudis fraserbrunneri
TCAGACGTGTGCTCTTCCGATATATATATATATGTGTGTGTGTGTGTGTATAAGCCTGATATAGGCTATATAAAGCTAATAAAACGTAATCAAATTAAATAGGCTACTTAAAACTCAAAAATATAATAATAGTTCATACATTAATGTTTAAAAAATGCTCATGGATAATCAAGAGATACACAATACAATACAATCAAATGCCATCTATTATGATAGTAAATCACACACGCTGGAGCAGAGATCTAGTCATTCGGCTACCCACCTCTCATCCATTCGACAACTTGTTTAGGGGTCCATTTGGTTACAGGATCCATTTCTCCAAAAATAAATTCAGAACCGACGTTTCGTTGGCCCTATATCTACTTGTTGGTTGGCCAAAACAAACTAACAAATTCACATAATAGCCTACTGCACATGTATCCTAACTACAACTACATGAAAACCACTCGCACGCTTCCCACGCTAATGTCTCCTACTGACTGGTCCCATGCGTGAAAAAAGTTTACAGTGCAGTATAGCCAAAACACGAGCAGGGGGCGGTTTACCAATGAGGAGGTTAGGGGCGGGAACAGGCTATCGGATTACACGTCTCTACCGTGGCCTTACTATCTATAATAAAATTGTATTGGCCTTAAACATAAACCTACTTCATTTCTTTATTTATTTATTTTAAAGTGCCATGACTCCATTTCAAGAGAACTGATAACAAAATAATAGGCTATGACAAATGGAGTTTTTAACTATTTTAATGAATAGATTTAGCCAAAACAAACCCATAGCTAAATATTGTATTATAGAGGCTCTGAGCAAGAGGCTATGACATTGAATATATGGCTTGATATATAGACTATTAGGCCGATGTTCATCTCATGAGGATAAAAGCAACATCAGAGCCCTAGAAATGAAATGTGCTCACAAGTTTATGGTATGTTGATAGGCCTTCAGACATAAGGAATGCATTGTGACTGCATGTTTCACATGAGAAAATAGGCTACAGCATATGTCTTCCCACAACTTAAAAATTGTGAACTCTGTAATCTATCCCTATTGGCTTGTGTGGGAAAACACAAGGATACAAGATGTTGCAACGATTTACTCCTGATTAAGCTTCTACACACAAATGTACAAGATCCAGGTGACACGCACACAACTTCTGTTTTTCTCTGCATACATGGTGTAGTCTTTGATTACAACAAATGAACACATTTCATGTAAGTAATCTATGAGAAATGTTGTTGTTTTTCCACCCTAACCTTATCACCAAAAAATAATCATAGAGGCAGTCACACAGAAATCACAGAAAAATCTGATTTTCTAGCCTCTAATTAGATCCTTCAGCTTTTGAAGCCCCAGACCAATTTGTGTTGGGTGTTCCCAATAGACTTTTTTAGGTACCCACATGTTCCCATGGGAACCGTGTAAGTGGTACACAAGCAGCAGAGGAACAGCATCAATCAAAAGACAAGGGTAATGTAGATCAGTGGAGGAAAGTTGTATGGGCTTCAGACATGTTCCGTGGAGGTGCTCGCTGGAAATGCGGGGTATCCATATAATGAGGGAAAACAGAAGAAAAAGTGCAAGGCACTCTCCTCTGTAGAAAATGAAAAAGCCTTTATTAAAGGCTAATTATGACAAAGGCTTTGGCTTGGACGTTTTCTTTTGTGTCCCCCAAGACTTTGAGTGATTTTAAAATAATTTACCACGTCATAAAAGGAAGTATGCCTGCACCCTAATGATGTAAAGCAGCCTACGGGAAAATAACTACATGAGACATTATTATTCTCTTGGTATTGAACAGGACTTAAACCATCATTTTACAAGAAAAGCTTCACAACAAAATCTCTCTGGAAATGCTGTGTGTCTGTCAGTTGCATATACAACCTGTTGTTTGACTTGTACATGAGTCCACTGGAACTATTTTTATAGAAAGAGCGCCCTCCACTGGCAGACAATTGTTAATGTTGATACCAGCTACATCCAAGGAGTTCCATCATACTGTGCGATATTACCAGAGACAGTACCGACTCATAAATTACATTACATGTAGCACACAATTAAACAATTGCAAGACAATGATTGACTTTAGATACCAGAGTCAGTGTGCTGTTTATCATTATGTCCATGCAGTGAGACATCCCCACCCCTCTCTCATCTTGGTGATCACTAAACAAGACTCATTTGAAGATATTCATAACGTTTTTAAGCCAGTGTTGTGAGAAATTATAAGCTGTACCCTGATTATGTTTGTTGTGTGTGGTGCATTGGTGCAACACATATTTTTTATGTGTAAAAATCAAATCTCTGTCCTCCTGAATAGATCTACAGTTTACAGACCTAATGGCATGGCTTGTACACAGTAGCCTATATTATTTTGACAGAAATTCTCTGATTCCCCATTGAGTTGCACTAGCATTGCTAAAGAATATTCAGAAAAGGTGCTTGTCACTTTCTCAAGAACTAGTGTGACATTTCTGGGGGATTTCCTCAAAGGAAAATAATTTGCCATCTATACAGTAAACTTCTTAATGCATCAACACACAGGCATTTTCTAGGTAATTGTTTAATCACAGAAGCTGTTATTCTAGCCAAATGTATAAGTGAAGTGCTCTATGCTTCAGTCTAAAATATGATTGCCGATCTTCTAAAGTTATGTGTGATGGCCTATAATTATAGATAAATCAGATCACAATGTTTCACCCTATATAAAAAAAAACCCCCACAACTAATGTTCATACTATCATATGTTAAAGAAGATACTGTGGCTTCTTTCTTTGTTTCTTTCATGTAATTCTTACTATCTTTCTCTCTTTCAGGTGTACAATCTCACAGGTGAGAAGATTAGAATTTTGAGAACTGAACATTCTAATGTCACAATGGAAAAAGGTAGAATTCTGAGAAAACATAAAAAAACTACACTTGAAAGGGTTAATTCTTTTATTCTGTTCATTCGTTCTTTCTTTCTTTCTTTCTTTCTTTCTTTCTTCCTTTCTTTCTTTATTTCTCTCTCTGTCATTTTGGTACTCTAACTGACCTGGATGATACCCTCCTCTCTAAGGTTAGGGACAAATGGAGAGTTTGACTAAATGGAACACCAAAGGTGATTTGATCTAGACTCTTCCAACTAAACCTTGAGGTTTGGCACAGAATCATCATATTCTTTCTAAAAAGCTGCTCTCATTTCATTAGTGGGTGGAATTATCCCTCTGGGTCCCCTCTTTCCACCATTTAATCTTTTAACCTCCAACTTCTATTGTGTCTCCCATTAAAGAAGTATTTAAATCTTAACTCTATAAAAACACACTCACCTATGGACCATTAGGCCAATCTTTTAGCCTCAGTATTCCTGTGAGAGGGAGTAATACCATAGCAACCAACCGTCAATATTTACCCTTAGACTAGATCCAGCGCCACTACTGTGCAATAGAGGAAGATAAGGGCGCTTGAGGTTGGAACAATATATATTATACACACACAGCACAAGAAAAGGTTCGGCACACTTTGTGGAGCCAGCGCAGGATGCAGTGGATAACACATTAGGCACAATTACTAGAAGCATATGAACATGTGTATTGAGTTTGCAACAGAAAATTGGCAGTGTTGAAAATGAATAAGTTGACAGCGTATTTGCTTGAAGCAATCCATGTCTTACAGCCATAAAAATGTTAGCAGCTTCTGAAGCAAAGTGGATGGGCAATATTGCTTTCAGCATCGATGGCTATTTTAAAATGTAGATAAAACAGTGACTTATCCACAGCAGAAGTATAATAAAAATGCTGTTGGCCATAGTTACTGGCAGAACTGTCAAATAATTTGGCCACAAAATGTTGCCTACATATCATAGCCTTTAACATTTTATTCTAGAGGATTTGACTTGGGAAGACTGAAGGCATGGTGATAAGCTTAAAATATAGTCTTTTTTTAATCAAATGTTTCTAATATTGGATTTATCATTTCCTCTTTTGCCAAAATTGTAACACTTGCAGGGATCCAGTAGAAAAGTGTGTAAAAAAAATAAATAAATAAAAATCTATTATCTAAAAACACTGCTACTGCACCACACATGCATTTGTGGAATGTTCTTTGGAGCTGAGCTGGGCTTCGCAAATAGCCAGCATCCAGCCCTGTTGTTCAGCGGCAGTGCAAGCCCGGAGGTAGAAGGTGCGCTTGGTGTCTTTGGGAGTGATAGTCCATCCAAATGAGCCATCTCCTTCTGCTGGCTCCACCACTGCCCCCACCAGGTTGATAGTCTTCACAGGCTTCTAGGATAATATGAGGCAATAAATAGATAAATAAATAAATACATAAAAAAAGAAAAGAAAGAATGAATTAATGAATACATAAACAAAAACAAATAAATGAATACAAATTTAGATGTGCACAAACACGGTTGTCTGTGAATCCCTATCTATGTGCAGAGTGCAAGGCTACTCGTGCAAGCAAGGCCGGCTGAGCCTGGCTGCTATGGCAACAGAACAACAACAATGTAGCGACTATGGGAAACACTAGCAGAAAGTTACAATGTTACACCGGACTCGCGTGCGTGTCTTATGCTGTAGGCTATTGTTGTCGTTTTGATGTAACAATTCAGACTACTTTGGAAAAATAACTTGTTACCCCCATTTAACCACCTTGTCTTACCTCTTCATTTTTACCATACACTAGTTGAGTTTCTCTCAGCTGAAACCATGTAGGTTTCCAACGGTGAGTGAACTGAGTGCGTTTTGATAACCATCCTTTTTTCTCGTCCTTAATCTCAGCGGAGTTTTCGTCTGAACCATTAGAGGTCGCAGATTCTACAGCGTTCATACTGTTTTAAGTCAAAATAACGGGGATGAATTCCTCAGAATAAAGCCTATAATTAAGAAGCATGCGTCACACGAATTGCATTCCGGGTAGTGTTGTTTTTCATGGCTGCCTCTGCGAACAGTAGATGGCGCGAGGACAGAAAACTCGGAACTTCTGGTCCCATAAGTCCTTTGTGCTCTGTTGTTACCGAGTGAGTACAGTGTGAGAGAGCGCTGTGCTGCGATAATAAGATACGCATGAACTGGCTGCTGGATCTGACTACGGGGGAAAAGTTTGGAAAGAAAAGTAGAGTTGCCAAATGCCTACCTTGTCTTCGCTCTCTCGGGGCTAGAATAAACGAAGTAAAGCGCATACATCCACACACCCAATGACGAGGGGTTCACACGTTCAGGGACCGGAATTCTTAGTTGATCGGAATTAACAAACATTTCTTTTTGCATCAGTTGATGGAGGAAAACCGCCCTTTTTAAAGAGGTAAGATGTGTAAGTTCGCTCTCTCTCGCTCTCTCTCTCACCATATCTCCCTCAATAACCATTGAATAAAAAATGAACTTTTAGAGAACATAGAGTATAACAGGCAATGTTTGATGTGTCATGGATAAGGTAATTACACAATCGTGTTTCATCACTCTATCAACAAAGCGAAAATCCAGATGTGTATTAGCTGGTTCCAGATGTGAACATGAAAATTCCGCAAACGTCGACAAATGTGCTTTTGGTTGTGTTATTATTATTTGTATTATTATTATGTATTATTATTATTATTATTATTATTATTATTATTATTATTATTATTATTATTATTATTATTATTATTGTTGTTGTTGTTGTTGTTCATATTGTTAATATGAACTAACCCTCCGGAATTGTAGGCTAATGGTACGGTGTCAGGCTTACACAGTGACAGTACAGAGGTTATTTCTTAGTGCACTAGGTTAGAACATGCTGTAGGCTATGGAGCAGCAGACTGTTGCCTAATCAATGAGTCCATAATCTGACACACTGATTCGTCATCACTGATTTACTTACCAGTGTGAAATTGTGTGCAGTTTGAATGAAATAGGTTGTCTGACTGTTCCTTTCCCCCATCCCCAACAGATGTTGCAGTGAAAACAGCCGACAGCAAGAAGCACAGTTACAACTGTGGGTCCTCTTTACATCATCGTTATAATAGGCAATTCAGGGTAACGGCAGAATCAAGTGGCTCACCAGGCTGGCTTGTGGGATCTTACGAGATCTTTCAAAGACCCTTATAGGATTCCAGGCACATAGTTATGTGCTGCTTTTGGTCATTCACTTCTACAGCAAAGATGTCTGGAGAAGAGAGTTAACGGCACTCTCAGAAGTTCAGTTGTGTTGTATGATGACTGCCTATAATTCACACATAGGCCGAGAGGAATCATCATACTTTGAGTTCAACATACGCCAGTTTCATGAAGAAACTTCAGAGCTGCCTCTCTGAATAACCATTCATTTGATGTTGATCAACTTCGTCCCTTTTGCCTGCCAAGAAGTCGTAAGTCAGCCAATGTCTGCCTGCAACAGCTCCCCTCCGCCACCCTTACCTAGACTGTACCCCCTCTCTCAGCATCCAGCCCCTCCAACCCCTTCACCATCCCCAAGTCCCCCAGCTACTCTCTACAGCCGGCTGTCCAATGGAAGCCAGAATGCCCCGAGTCTCACTGACTCGCGGGGCTCCATCCACGGGGTCTCTTTTCTCCTCCAGATCGGACTCACCAGGGAAACCGTCAACCTGGACCCGAGCGACCTCTCCCTCTCCGCAGTCAAAGAGCTTGTTTGTTCAATCGTGGATCAAAAGGTAATACATTTGGCAATTTACCAGCTCTTCACCATCAGTGTCAGATACATAAGTCCCGCTTGCATCACCACTGGGGCGATGTCCCAATTTCCACACGTGAGTGTTATATGATCTGAATATGCCTTGGTGTCATTCTTCATAATTAGACGAACCAATAGGCCTCGATCTATCTAGGTACATAATGAGATAGTGAGCCTCAAACTAAATTCTGATTTGCACCTCAGTTGGCCACAACATACAAGTGGTAATAATGGAAATATACTTTTATCCTAAACAGAGAGTTGTTTTAAAAGCAGAGTAAGAAGAACACAAATTCTGCTTCAGAAAAATGGATGAAACAGCAGGCTACATAACGTATACTTGTTGTGGTTTTAGCACATTTGCATTATCTCCTGTTTTGGTTCTTGCAGTGAATGTGCCACCTGTATTTTGCACACAATACATTCCACAGAAGTAAAGAAACAAAACAAAAACGAACCTGTCTATACTACTATGTACTATGCTTCTTTGTCAACACTACTATTTACAATGCTACAATGCCTTTACTACTATGTACTAAGCTACTATATCTATACTACTATGCTACCATGTCTATAATTCTATGTCTATACTACTATGCACTCAATGTGAAGCACTCAAGTTTGGCACTGCTGGACGAACAATACCACTTACCCTTAACCGCCAGAGATGTATCCTCTTGTTGACTTGTTCTACACAATTTGTAAGTCGCGTTGGATAAAAGCGTCAGCTAAATGACTAAATGTAAAATGTAAATGTAAAGAGCATCTATTTTTATGAATGGGCTACTACTGACAGGATAGTTTGTTTGAGGATCACCACCGTCTTGGTGGCCATGAATGGGCTGCCAGTTATTAGCGTGGAGTTCGTTCAAACACAGAACCACATCCCCTTCAGACATCGCGGATTGAGTGTCCTTTAAAAATTGCTTTTAGTCGCCAGATTGTGAAATGAAACCTCATAGGAGGTCAGTTGATTTATAGGAGGCCCACAAAGGACATGCTACTCTTAAAATCCACTTGACATCTACTGTAATGCAAGGAGGTTTCTTAAGGACATTTCTATAAAGGAAATCTTCAATGTTTGTTTGTTTATCTATCTATCTATCTATCTATCTATCTATCTATTCATTTATTTCTTTATTTTTTTTTTTTTTATTTTTTATTTTTTTTTACCATTACTGTGTAGTTTAGTGATGCGGGTTCCCACCTGTTGGCCTTTGAGGGAGTGCAGGATGGTGAGGTTTCCAGTGTTCTTGAGAGTGAAGATAATGACCTTGCCAGTATGGTTGAAGCGCGGCGCTCCAGCTACAAGTAGACGACCATTTCTGGCCGACACCACAGAGGTCACTGTGTAACCTGATGATAGAGAGACACACACATCGAGTCTAAGTGTATCGCTCACACATAACAGCCAGCTAGCAAACCTTCAGTACCTCCTCCAGTACTGTTAACTCCTTATATCTGTGCATATCCTCAACTGTTCCAGTAACAAGGAAGTCCCGAGGCAGTAACCCATATGAAATGGTAAACAGTGTAATCAATTTCTTTTTTGAAGAAATTCCATCCTGTGTCAGTTTCAGTCTCCTGGGTACATTCCTCTGTACTTCATTCAGATCTATTTTCACATTTTCCAGTTTCCTTTCATGGCTTCCTATTGTGTTCCCTTTTCACTTGTATGGTCATGACGTTATTTTGTTTCCACGGCTCTCTTTCTCATTGAGGCAAAAGTTGTCCTTGTATAATATATCTGGGAGGAATGTCAACTTTTACAGTGTGCGGGGATGAACCCCTCTCTTTTTAACCTGTGCAGCATCACTAGCCAAATAAAGGCATACCAGTGGGCAACTGGGGTTTGTGAGTGTATACCATAAACGTGCGACCAATGGCTTGAACTAATGACTATTCGTTGACCAGGAAATCTTTAGTCGGGGGCAGCCCTACATGTCTGTGCATGTCCGGGGTTTGTACACTGAATGTGTAGGTGGGTATATGAGTGCAGGCATATATCTGTATTGTACGTTTGTGTTTGAATGAACATGAGCAACACTGCGGCACTGTAGGCCTGTACTCATCCAAGGTTTTTGACATTGCCAATGACAATGACATGACCAAGGAGTTCAGGGAGGAGCTTTAAACATAAACACCCACAGCTCACAAAATGTCCATGAACTGTGACGAGGCCTCATTTGACCCCTTTGAACAAATTGTCCCTCCTCGATCAGCCCAAGAGGATTTTGCGCAACGTCTGAGAGCTGCAGCCAAATACCATAGCTCCACTCCCCTTTCCTCTCTTTCTCACATGTCTTTTCCAAGCCTTCTTTATCTACTAAGATTCCCTCTCCTCTTCCTCCCTCTTGCTCCTCGCCGTCATCATCTGATCTCGCTGATCCGATTTCTCCTTCCCCGAGAACGGTCCAGACCGATGCCTCTACCCCCGTATTCATAACGAGTCTCGAACGGTTTCCGTCGGCAGCCTGGCGGGGGCGGGAGTGGAGGCAGTCCGCTGATGGTAAAACCAGAGGCCTGTGGTGGTGGTGTGGGCTGGGGTTGGATGTGGTGGGAAGCAGCGGAGCAGTGGAGCGCTTTATAGGGATGGGCTGCAGCTAGGGCTGTTGGTGCTAAACCACAGTGCCTCTACCAGGGCCCAGCCGCACTTCCCCCCATCAGAGAGTTAGGGGATATTAGGATGTAAACAGAGATTAAAGGCTGACGGGGTATGAGACTGACGACTGCGAGTGATGAAAAGGTGTTCAAATGCTGTTTATCGTAACTAAAATATCAGAATGATTTCTTTTTTTTCTTTGACATTTCTCATTCCTCTTTGTCTGTATCCTTCTTTCTTCTCATATATTACTGTCTCCTCTCTACAAAAATAGCAGTGTATATTTGACTATTTATTTATTTAAGAACAGGCTTACATTTTAAACTTTGGGCCCAAATACATACCGGGATGGTGTTAAATATACTCTCATAGAGCCAAATATACAGTACACTGTGATTTAAATAAATCTAATGTTTGTACCACCAACGGAGAGAGAAATGACTTCTGCTAATACAGGATGTCTCTGCGTCACTCACCCAGGTAGGCACCGTGGTTCTTGAGCTCCTCTGGGAACTCCTGTGCGTAGGAAGACTTCGGAGGGACAACCTTCCCCTGTCTGGTCTCTTTCAGCACGGCTCCATTCCAGTCATAGGCCCCCACAGCACCCACAAGAATGCCATCCTGCAGGATGAGATAGATACAAATTATACCAATTTCCAAGGATCTGCAGTGTGATGATCCCTTTAGTAACGTCTGACATAGCCTACAGATACACATGTAACAATGCAGTCCAGAAGCATAGCTGATTACATAGAGCCATTTATATACCCTGTTCAGTGAAAGTGCACACATAGCACAGTGTGAGTATATATATATCTATGAGTGATCTAATGGTGAAATTGAGAGAGCGTGGAAACGTTATCTTGGTCATAATGACAATTGTGATGTGTGACAGACGAGGTGATCTTTGTTAGATACATGGAGTCAAAATTCCAAATGGTTGGGGTAAAATTCCACATTCATCCTGCTCTCTCTTTGCCCTTGGCTAGGAAATGCATTAAGCAGACCTGGGTTCCAGTATGAATTTGATGGCCCTTCCCACACTCTGCCGACAATAGCTTAAATAACAATAAGTCAAAAGCTAACAACTGCATTCATTAAATTCATTATATTTTCCTTCCCTCTCCTCCCAAATCGATTTAAAAGCCACTGAGGAGATTTAGCGGATAATAAATTAAACTACCATAGATCACTCCCAATTATAAAGGATTTAACAGAACACATATCTTCACGCATTTATATAACTGTATGCACATTAAGGATAGCATTAACACGTGTCTGGAAGTGTTAAATGCATCATAAAAGCACTATTGAATGAATCATGATCGTTGTGTATTTACAAACCATTATTCAAAAAAAGGAAATATGTAAGCAAGCACTGTAACCACAGACATGAGGGAGAAAGACCAAGGGCTTCTAAACTTTCATGGCTGACATTTGTTCACCCTACTTCTTCAGGGTACACCCCTACATCAAATGTCGCGACAATTATAGGGTTCCGCAGGTTAATTTACTCTGTTTTCTGCCATACAGATGACACATTTTCCAAAGGAACACTCGTACTCTTTACTTTAGAGACGGAACCGTTCGCTCACCAGCCTAGCGCTACGTCAGTTTCTGACAGCGATGCTAGCCTCTGTGGGTATCTATTTTGGTAAAAACGGTTGCCATGGCAGTGCAATTGAACTCAATTGCAGCTCCACTTTATAAACTAGTGACCTATTTCTTTTGCCAGTGTACATGGGGACATGGCTATACTACCCTGAACCCTGGCTTGAGTTGTTGCACCACACACACACACACCTAACCTAACCTTATGTTATTCCCACTAACAAATAATGCTTATTCAGCTTTATGGCAAATACAGGGATCAACCTTGAAACTAAGCGGTGTGCAGAACAATCTAATACTGGAACCGCTAACATCTCAGCAGAGGCCATTTTTCAACATTATTATTCATTTCCAGTAAGCCAAACAAACAGCAGATACAGAAGGGCTTAGACCGCATGCGACGTCTGGATCTGTATGACATAAGCAGTGTTCCAAGTTGGCACACGCTACGTTCGACAAAACCATCTGGGCTTTCGGGGCTGTTTTTCTCCTTTAAAGCTCTGACATTCTTTCCAATAAGTTATCCTGCTCTCAACACTCAGGTTGCCTTTTTTGAGCAAGTGCTATCCCTGGAATTCAGCCTTGTGGGTTATGGAATTTCCAGCCATCCCTGTCACACACAGCTGTATCTTTTACTATTTATTTATTTATTTTAAAAGAAATGGGACATATTTATTAATCCCTAGGCAAGTTGTGCTTCAACTGCAGAGGGGAACTGGAAAATCAAAGCACTTGCATCAGCAAAAGTCAACCTAGGACTCAGAGAAGACTTACGAATTGGGGAGAATAGCAGGTACAGTAGTGAACATGTTTTATCTCTCTCTTCTCCAGCTGTGTCAACCTCAGAATCAACACACCTGCTGCTACAGGATCTGCTCGTGGAGGCAACAAAAAAACAAACCTCTAGAAAGCAAAAGGGAAAAATACTCCATTCTCCAGCAAGACCATCTCAACGTTTAGCTAATACTGTATGTCCCCCATGGGAATTAGTGGTGTCTTATTTCTCATCCTTGGGTGGCTAAAGTGGAAAAAGGCCTGTCTCCTCTGTCAAGGGCCTCTAAATCAGGATGACCTAAGCCTCTGGGGCCACACAGCAGGCTCCTCAGGAGGAGGGGGGGGGCTGAATCATGATAGATGGAGAGTTACTGGGAAGAGTCATGGAGATTGTGTCACGAAGAGAGAGAGACAGTTCTGTGTTGACAGATGGTACCGTATGAGGACAGATGGCACAAGAAGTGAGACTCACCTCTACGACGTGTGAGGAGAAGCCAGCCTGGGACATTTGCAGGCCAAACGCCGTCCCATTCTTACTGGTCCCTGGGAAAATAAATCAGTCTTTTATGTACAGTTCTGGAGACTTGCAGCACTGGATAAGCTCAGGCTTTAAACCAGAAGCACGTATGATATGAAGAGGTTAGTGGCATATGAATCAGCAAACCCAATTCTAAACCGAAAATATGTTCCTGCAGGGATTCCACGCTTCTTAGGTCAGGTATGACAAACCAATTTCAATACCTTCCAAACTGAATATACGTTCCCCGAGTGCGTCCACGATATCCTTAAGAGCTGACTCGTCTGTCACATTAAAGAAGTGTTTGTCATCCGGGTCGCTGGCGATGTACTTGATTTCATTGAGGAAAGCCTCAGGGTTGATCCCACGACGGTTGTAGTAGCCCAGAACCTATGGGGACAAGGCCAAATCATCTGTCAGTGCCTGGGAGTGCTTAACTGTCAACCGGTTTCATTTATTTTGACTTCATCTTCAGACTGCACACATAATGGTGGGTTACCACTGGCACACTAAAGATGATTTTGATATCAAAATGTGCTTCTAGACATTTTATGGACCAGTGTCATTGCTGTCACCTATTCCACTTGATTCCAGATGACCTCAGACATTTGCTTGAGTGCCCGTGCCCTGATGGACTGAGCTGCAGGATGAGATCAAGAGTGCCAAAAGCCAAACCAACAGTGGTACAAACCAAAGGACCCTGTGGTCTCGGAGAGATTATTCACACCATTAACTGCACTTTGGCTGGGCTTAGGTTTAAAGCTCTCCATGGGCTCTAAGAAGTTTTGGACTCTGTGCTCCTTTATAGCTCCTTTGAGACCTGATTTAGTTGAACTCCATGACGTCACTCTGTTAATGTCTATAGAGTTTTAATAGTGTATCGTTCATGTGTTCTTACACGATGGTTCAACAGGCAGGAAACTAACTTGTTATCCACTGACCACAGTGGTTGGTGTATTCATACATCTACCAGACACTTTCATTATTGCGCCAGGCAGCCAAATTGAATTTTAGAATAGAGAAAAGTGTCTACTTAGGTAGACGGATTTACTCGCCACAGACAGGTTGGCTGGTGTTAACATCCCACCCTGACTTATATATATATTCTGTCAGACCGCTGGGACAAAGATGGATCACGTAGAGGTAGACGTTGAAAACGCGAATGCAGGCACAGAATAGGCGCTGTAGACTCACGGCAATGGCGTAACGAGTAATCCCATCTTTCTCACTGTCCTCAATGGCCTGCTGCAGATCGGGACTGTCATGCGACTCCCCGTCCGTTATCACGATCATCACCTTCTTGGCACCTCGCCGGCCTCCCTGTTTGAATGCCTCTGAGCTGTGGCAACACGTCATATATTAATTAATAGTAGAAGTAGAAGCAGGATATCTTATTGTCACAAACATTTTTAAATGTACCCGAAATGTGTCCTCTGCATTTAACCCAATCCTAACTAGTCGGCAGTGGGCAGCCACAGTCCAGCGCCCGGGGGACCTACTCCAGTATGCCTAGCATGCATGTCTTTTGGTTAACACATAAGATAGAGATACTGTATATTCAGTAGGCTAGCTGGTTGCAAATTACGATCAGCTCTAGCATGTTCTTTATTGAGGAATGCTGCCGATGTGTACGTGTAGTTGGAGAAGCCTTACCGTGCCACATTGATGCCAAGGGCTGTGTTGGTCTCCTCTCCACCCCTCTGGTCAATACTACGTGCTCTCTTCACTACTTCCTCTACCGATTTGAAGTCACTCAGCTGGAACTCGTGGACCACCTTTTCCCCATACTGCACAACTCCAACCTGACCAATAGGACACACAATCAAGGATCTACCGACAGACAGCTAGTCTACTACAGGAATGGAAAATAGCTGCCTTCTGTAAGTAAATAAATGAATAGCAAAAGGTTAAGATAAAGTTGTTGACACAATTTTAACTTTTAGAACAAAAGTCAACTTCTAACATAGAGCATTTTGCAGTGGTAAAAAAAAGACACTGTCTATTGAACATATTCACCTCAGCATTGACATAACATCTTTTTTCACTGTTTTTCCTATAACACACCTGTATCTGGCCTGGCCCGATGTAGAACTTCTGCAGAATGTTGATGAGAAAAGCCTGGACCTCATACCAGGGGTAGATGGAGTTAGAACCATCCAGAACAATCACTATGTCCATGAAGGTCTCACATCCTGAAAGAAGTTTACAGAAGATGATCAACTGGTCGTCACCACATACTGTATAGGTGGACTATCAATGAAAGAGCAAATATTGAAGATGCATTGTGTAAGACTTTCGATCATTTGATATGAGGACCGTGCTGACTCAACCACGGACATTGGAATCAGTGGCTGAGTCCACAAGGTCCCCATCATTGGACTGTGTCAAGTGAGGACAGTGTAGACTCAACCACTAAATTATGTGGTTATTCCAATGTAACTGTGCGGCTGAGCGGTCAAATAACAAGCTCTGATTCTGAGCGGTTCGAAAATCGTACACAATATATTTTTCAAGAAATGGGAAAGCGAACTTGTCAAGCGGAAAAGGTACTGTAATTTAACCTTACTCTGAAAGGCAGGGGCGATCGTTCTGGAGAACTTGAAGCTCGCATTGACCCTGGAGCATATGCCTGTGCTGTAGTAGGAGCTGCCACATTCATAGGACCAGAGTGGCCCACAGGCCTGTAACGTAAAAGAAAACCCGCTTACAATGGGCTTCTGTGTCTTATACTCTTGTGTGTTTAGCAAAGATACATCCACGCACCAAGAGAAGCTTCATACTGTCGGTATATAACTACAGTATGAGAACCGAGGAATGAACAGACAAGCCAGCGGTCTTGGGTTTTACGGACCATTTACTCTTTCGTCAAACGTGCCCATTTGTTGTAGTTCGGGAGCTCCTTGACCGTTATGTTACTTTAGAATAGTGGTGTAAAACACGCGGCCTGCGGGCCGGATCCTGCTTGCCAGGTGGTCCGGTGCGGCCCGTGGGACGATTTTGTGTGGCAGTTGTAAAACCCCTTGATTTCAGATTTTCCAATTAAAGAAAAACATTTTGCCAAGAAAAAGGGGTCCGTGTCTCTCTTCATTAGTCAAGTTAAAAACCCTTTCATACATTGTCTTGTTCAATGAAGCCTTAAAATAATGAAAAACTCCAGCTGTGTGACCAAACACAGTTCTTGACAAAATACCACTATCATACAATACATATTTGCGTTAGCCTTATTTTCTCATATTTGCGTCGTTCGGCCTCTGTGAGGTGAAAATTAATTGCATGTGGCCCGCAACCTAAAATGAGTTTGACTGACCCTGCTTTACAAGATCATACATCCAGTTTCTCACCACAAAGCTGTTGTCTTTGGGGTTGGATGCCAGCGTCATCCCCAGTCTCATCTTGTCTTTACGCTCAGATACGTTGGTCAGAGATATCCTTCCTTGAGGAAAAAAAATCATCTCAGTGACAGGGCAATGGTATTGGTTCTGCAAAAATCTCAACAGTAGAAATCATATCTGCCTCGTGTCATGAAAATACAGCATGAAACCGTATGTTAATGTACTACTGTGCCATTCTTCAATTATATATTTACCGTACAGGATAACAAGCTGACTATGGGTATATGAACTCTTGCCCCTCGGAGGCCAAACCGAGCTTGCGGTTTAGAACTTCCTTCATCTGGGAGGTTGGTTTGTTAGTAATGTCTGCCCAGCCAAAGCAGTGTCTATTGAACATCCCCAGATATATGCCAGGTTTGTGCAAATATTTCGCTGTCTCTTTCGCTCTGTCTGATTGTGAGATCCAGAATCAGTCTTGCAGTGTGTGTGTGTGTGTGTGTGTGTGTGTGTGTGTGTGTGTGTCTAACCAACGCAACACATATGTGCTTCATATGATGATAGGAGCATGTGGTGGGATGTCTGGTCAGACACAGATGTGGAAATGTACATAAAGTGTAAATACCAGCTGTAAAGTGTGGAATCACTGGTATGGTCCCCACATTTCTGTCTCACGCATCCCCACTGTGACACATACTAGACACGTGCGTCAGCACACATGTGGAGCAAATAGAAACGCACCCACACACACATGCACGCGCGCACGCACGCGCACACACACACACACACACACACACACACACACACACACACACACACACACAAACGTAACGGAACAATCACATACATACACACACACACACAGACAGACAGAGTGTTAACATTGTGTGAGTTTGTATTTTTATGTGCATGGCATAGATGTGTTTTTGTTAGTTGATGAAATGTGCAGTAGGTTATTATAGTGTAGTGT
>OMKL01001288.1:2804-14869 GCA_900302295.1 Parasudis fraserbrunneri
AGAGAGAGAGAGAGAGAGATGCAGTCACATACTGAGAGCCTGATTGCATCTTGAAAGCGAGTCTTTTCTGGGTAAATTCAGGACACTTTTTTTCACTGTACCATATGGCAAGAACCTGTGTGTGTGTGTGTGTGTGTGTGCACGCAGGCTTTTATGTTTGTGTATTGGTGTAACTTTACCTACCCATTCGTTTCAGTGTTGACATAGTTTGTTGGTCTCCGCTGAGAAGGCCCAGCAGGTACCTGATAAATCCATAACTCCAGCCCATACCCCAGCGCCTCCAAAGTTCATTCATTCAAAGTAGTGTTATGATGCCCTTCTCCTCTCCTTTGTAATGTTCTTGTGGAATTGGATCAATATGTCTTCAGAGAAAGAATAATAAAACAAAGCGCTCTATTGTAATTGTACTCATTGTACTGCCCCCGCCCCCCCCCCTCAGCCCTGTGTTGATTTGTTATAGTATAGCTGTCTAGGAAACAGGCGGGTGGCAGGTCTCTGGCTTGCAGCGAAGGGCTCAGCTTGTGTATGCACAGGCTCTCCACTGTAACAGAGCCAGCATTATCACACACCACTCCAGGGAAAGGCTTCAGAACCAGGGAGTTTTTTTCCCCCTCTAAACTTAAGGGGTTTAGAGAGCCGGGGTGATGGAGGGAAGAGGGAGGGTGAAAACAGAAACAGAAAGAAGAGGAAATGTTTTCCATTCTGTCCCCCCCCCCCTCCGCTCTGTACTCTGCTCTTCTCCTCCCCTCACACACTCTCTTTGTCCATGGCTTGTTTTTTTTTTTTTTTTTTTTTTTCCTTCTTCGAAGTGAGCCAGCTGCCAGGAAATGTACAGCGAAGCCATCTGGAATTGAAATGGAAGAGGGAAGATCCCCATTACGCTAGCCAATGAGTTCTAGCAGGCAGAGAGACAGACAGGCAGACAGACAGACAGACAGACAGTCAGTCAGAGTGACAGACAGACTGGAGGAGAGAACAGTTACACACAGGGATGATGGCCATCTGTCTGGGAGACCCTCGGGCACATTCCATAACTGCCTTTATCAGCTGACTGGACCATTACAACTGTAATCACCTGCTATTGGAACTCGCAATGAACACATTGAAGATGACATCATAGATCAAAACAAGCACTCTGTGGACCTGTGCAATTCTCTTACCCGGTTCCCTCTCCCTCAGAAAGCTTTTGACATTTCAGTTGATCTTTGGCGCTGCACAGTGTGACCGTGAAGTAATCTGTCCTCAGATCCCCCTGTCTCTAGACGCCCTTCTCTCTGATATGTGAGGCTACAGTATGCGTGGCTGTGGCCAGGGTGTAGAGGGTGCAGTCATGGCCCTTCTCTCTGGATCCCATAGTGTAAAGGTGAGAAACCGGGCCCCTGGCTGCAGTCACCGGTTGGCTAGAAGGTCACGCTTCAGACATCTGCACTTCAGCTGAGGATCATTGTAACTAGGGCTGGGCAGTATGGCCAAAATATCATATCATGATGTTTTGCTTAGTTTGGACGGTATAACGGTATTTGACGGTATTTGGCGGTATTTGGCTCTCCAGTACAAATTACAATGCGATATGACATTTTTAAATTAATTTTTCTTGCAATGCAACTGTCAAGGTGCTGCTGAATTCAAAGTGCTTTTTTCTTATCCAGTTTAATTGTTACTAGCCCCCTCTACTGCTGCCCTGGCTGACTTATGGATCCTAAGGCACAGAAAGAAACCTGACTCCATACTATACTGCAGGTGTCCCTCTGACCCAACTGGCTCACGTCACCTATACTCCGTTGGGTCTACCCTGCTCCTCTTACAGCCACTTTACTATGGAGCAGCCCTGGATTCAGTTTGGAATGCCAGTGACTCCCACGCTTGCTTTCATGTGCTTGTGCCTGTACTAGATGTTCTCTAAAGCCAGTCTTCATAGCTGTTGGGTGTATTGTTAATAGTAGCAGATAGTTTTAGGTGTATTGGTAATAGTAGATCATTTTGGGTGTACTGTTAATAGTAGCGGATCGTTTTGGGTGTATTGTTAATAGTAGTGGATAGTTTTGGGTGTATTGTTAATAGTAGCGGATAGTTTTGGGTGTATTGTTAATAGTAGCGGATAGTTTTGGGTGTATTGTTAATAGTAGCGGATAGTTTTGGGTGTATTGTTAATAGTAGCGGATAGTTTTGGGTGTATTGTTAATAGTAGTGGATAGTTTTGGGTGTATTGTTAATAGTAGCGGATAGTTTTGGGTGTATTGTTAATAGTAGCAGATAGTTTTGGGTGTATTGTTAATAGTAGCGGATAGTTTTGGGTGTATTGTTAATAGTAGCGGATAGTTTTGGGTGTATTGTTAATAGTAGCGGATAGTTTTGGGTGTATTGTTAATAGTAGCGGATAGTTTTGGGTGTATTGTTAATAGAAGGACATAGTTTTGGGTGTATTGTTAATAGAAGGACATAGTTTTGGGTGTATTGTTAATAGAAGGACATAGTTTTGGGTGTATTGTTAATAGAAGTGGATCGTTTTGGGTGTATTGTTAATAGTATTGCTGGACCTTGGATTCTGCTGGACCAGTTAAAACTGTTGGAATGGAATGTTGACAGGGGTGTGCGACTGCTACTGGTCTTTCCCACAGATGTGTGTGTATGTGTGTGTGTGTGTGTGTGTGTGTGTGTGTGTGTCTCTCTCTCTCTGTCTGGATTTTTCCACTGTGAATTAACTTTTCCCTTGGGTGTCTAGTCTTTTCAGTTGCAAGATACTCTTGACATTGGCCTTGTCCAATAATGTCTCCATTAGAATTTTAGACTTAAGAAATGTAGACATGCCCAAAACTCTGTTTCAATTGTTTGCTTTATGCACTGGCTCTTACAGTACAGACTTAAGCAAACACCGTCAAGTAACCACTCATTCTCTCTCCTCACATCCTACTGGACCTAAACATTAATCATAACTGCTGTGCTCCGTAAACGTTCCATGTGGATCACTCTCTCCTCACATTCTGTTGACCATCTACTAAACATAAGTCATAAAATAATTTCTATTGTTCCATAAGCGTTCCATTTATCACCTCTAATGTTGTTCAGTGTTTCTTTGCCACTCCTTTGGATCAATAAGCCTTTGATTTACTGACTCAGTTCGGGCCATCGCCCCTCTCTCTCCCTTGGTCTCAGTTGACTGCTCTGTGGGGCTGATTGTTGACTTCTTTCAGAGACCCAGAGCGAGCCAATCGTTATGCATCTGCTAAAGGTTACTCTAGGTAAGGCGTGTGCGCCCATAGGTGGTAAATACCCCCTGGTGTGTTGTGGTGGCGTCATATGTGGCCTTGTAGCTGTAGTCTGGTGAACTACTGCCACTACCACCACCGCTAGGTTACTGCTTGCTTGTCCTCAATGTTGCCAGCATCTCTCTGTCTCTCTGTCTCTCTCTCTCTCTTTCTCTCCACCTCACTATGGTCCTTCTGACCTCATCACACCACAGCTCCACAGGGTCCAGCGCACAGCAGCTGTACACACACACACACACACACACACACACACACACACACACCCTTAAGTATACTGTAAGTTTATGTTATGGTAATTTACTTGTTTGAGCTCCACCCTGTGCAGTGAGACTACTTTAGCTATATGTATAAGTTGCTGTTGTGGCCTATATAAACTTGTGGTAATGTTATACAGTTAGCTTTTTCTTCTAAAAGGTATTTTCAGGGCAGATGATCCGACTGTCATCTTTTCCTCTCTTTCCTATGACTGTCCTCATCAGACCTCCTTCTCGGGCTTAAATCACAGTGTACTCCTGCTGTCATTGTCCTGTCCCTCTGTACCATATGTTCTCTTTCACAACAGCCCTCAGTTACTTAACTCAAGACTTTTCAGCTCCCTTGGTTATTCTGTACACCCATCCCTGTATCTTTCAGACCACCAGACCGTCGGCGTAGAGACCTTTTCGGCGTGGCCAACGGCACTCTGCAACGCGATGTCGGCCCCGGGGGCAACACCACCACCCCCGGTCCGGAGGGGAACAGCACAGACGGGATCCCCCCTCTCAGGGAGTACCCTTTCTCAGAGGACCGGAGCAGGACGGAGTACATGGAGATCAACAGCCTGCAGCCTTTCACTGTCTATCGCATCGACATCCACGCCTGCAACCAGGAGGTGCGCCGGTGCAGCGCCTCCGCCTTCGTCTTCTCCAGGACCAAACCTGCTGGTAGGTGTGATACTAACCAGAATGCAGCGACAGTGGGGAGGGAAATGGGACATCAGTATGCTTCTTTTTTTATGTTTGTTTGTTTGTTTTTTAAACAATTATATTGAAGAAAATTAGAGTTTAATTCCAAAATGAGATGCTGAAAAATAGAACAGTTACCCTTATGACACGCTGCCATGACAGGAAATATGGAAAGTGAAAGCTGAATATTATTGAAGTGACTTTTGCTTATAAAATATCACCTGTACTTTGATAGATATTGAGCAACATGAGTAAACAAAAACTGGATATATAGCTCTTTTGAATACCTCTTACAGTATGTGGACCAGTATAATACTGTAGACCATGTATTATATCATTTGTGTGTGTGTGTCCCTCAGAAAAAGCAGACGATATCCCTGGGAAGGTGATCTATGAGCGAGATGAGAAGGTGGAGGGGTGTGTGGTCCTGCGCTGGCCGGAGCCCCACCGACCCAACGGCCTGATCCTCATGTACGAGATCAAGTTTCGTCTGGGAAATGAGGTGAGTCTGGCCAGAGCGGAAAAAACAACAAAAAAACACAACGTTTTGGATAATTCTTCACAGAACTAGAAAGAAAGAATATTCATTCACTGTTGTATTGCCCCGCAGTTGACCATTTGCAAAATAATGATTGACATAGAGGTCTACCAATATAAGTGCCTTTAGACCTTCACTTCCTCAGACATCAGCGTTCCAACACCACACTGAAAAAGAAGTAGAGAGAAGTGTTTAAGGTAATGGCATTACTTGAGAATGAATCCAATGTAAATAATAGTTAAAAGGTATTGTTAGGGACTATTTAATAGATGTTATTCGGAGGGACTGGGGGACAGTGTTATTTTAATTTCTCAAGGGAGGCGGGACGTACAGAACTTAAGTAAAAAGTCAATGGTGTCTTTTATTCACAACCTGATGTCAGTTGGTTGAAAAGAGTATTGGAAAAATAGTGAGCAGGCATTCTCTTACACATAGTCTGGCCAAAGCCCCATGGAACACTGAAGAACCTGACACCTAACTCTTGGCCTTGAACGCTCACTGGCCCCGAAGCATTTTAAACTGGAGTGTCGTTTGTTTCTCCCGTTAGCCCGAGAAACACGAGTGTGTGTCGCGCCAGCAGTACCGAGAGCACAGAGGAGCTCGGCTGACCAACCTGGGCTCTGGGAACTACTCTGCCCGTGTGCGTGCCACCTCTCTGGCAGGAAACGGCTCCTGGACCGACACCATCTCCTTCTACGTGCCCCCACCCAAACGTAAGGACAATCGGAATCAGAATCAGACATACTTAGTTTGCCAAGTACAAAAAATTGTATAGTTAATTTGTATTGTGAAATTGGTATAGAGACACAAAAACATACAGTTTCACAGTACATACTGATATGGTACTAGGACAATAGAAACTCAAAGGACAGTAAAGGACATATAGAAGGGAAATATATCATTTTACAGGAATGCAACATTTACCCTACACTGAGATAGATTATGAATTTTACCGGATATAGATTTTTTTACCCTATTCATATGGATATAATTTGAAATCCCAGGCCTGTGTTGACCGGTTGTGTTTTTCTGTTGTGTCCGACAGAAGACTATAATGTCACGTTCTACCTGGTCATCATCATCCCCATCCTAGTTGTTGTGGTCATCGCCAGCCTCCTCACTGCACTCTTCTTTGTCAACAAAAAGAGGTACGTGTTGACCATAATTTCCGCATCGTCAAACAAAGTTCAACAACAACAACCAGCACTGTGTTAACCGGAGTTAATCGGCGTTGTTTGGATTAAAAATTCACCTTCGGGGTTGATTCTGTGATGGTTGATCCTCCCTCTGACTCTGTTCCACGTATCCACGATCAAAGAGTCCCCGCTGGCTAACCGCCGCATGTTTCTGTTTGCAGGAACAGCGACAGGCTGGGAAATGGAGTCCTTTATGCTTCTGTCAACCCAGAGTACTTCAGTGCTGCTGAGAGTAAGAACCATTTTAACCACATCACCCTCTCTCCAAACAAACATCACGATGATGTCATCGTGGCACGGTCTCATTCTGTATTGTAATGTGTATGTGTGGGGGTTATTGACCGACGGTATACTATTCACTGTGTTGCCAGTGTACGTCCCGGATGAGTGGGAGGTGGCCAGAGAGAAGATCAATATGAACAGGGAGCTGGGGCAGGGCTCCTTTGGCATGGTGTACGAGGGCATCGCCAAGGGGGTGGTCAAGGACGAGCCGGACACGCGTGTGGCCATCAAGACGGTGAACGAGTCGGCCAGTATGAGGGAGCGCATCGAGTTCCTCAACGAGGCCTCTGTCATGAAGGAGTTCAACTGTCACCATGTGGTGAGAAATATAATTATTGTGGTTTTATATAGAGTAGGACAGTAACACTGCCAGGGTTAGGGGTTTGATTCTTACTGTGGCCACCCATGCTATAAATGTATGCACTTGTAGGCACTGTAAGGCACTTTGGAAAAAAAAGTGGATGTCATCACTTAATGCGACAGCAAGCCCAAGTGAGAAACAGAGCTCCTGTTTCCTGATTTCACCTGCTTGGCTGGAAGGGGAAAGGGGTCAGGAGGTCATAAGTGTTGACTACTCTTTAGCTATCTACACATGCCTGAGGCGAGGTTCAACTTCAGAGAGATGGTACACATTCTCACATAACCCCGATCACAGCCTCATTAATTAAGTTAAACGGATGTGCTAAGGATTTCCCCTTTGGAAAGCCGCTGTTAAAACCTTTTACCATGTCTGCCTGCTTAAAAGCCAAACACTTAATTATTAACCTCAATTTGAATAATTTAAAGGGAAAGGATTTCTGTACATGCTTCAAAGCTCCATACATATAGAGAGCCAGATCCTTTAAAGCCCAATAAATCCTTATTTCTTCAGTTACACAAGTTGTGGAATAAAAGCAGGCCAATAAAATTATAAATTAAAAATAAATAAAAAAACAAACAAAAGAAAAACAGAAGAACATTGCACCAGCCCATAGCTCTTTTGAGGGACTATTAAGTAGACATAGACCAATTAAAATGGTTTGGCAGACAACCCAACTGAACTCTGTATTGTGATTGGTCCAGGTGCGGCTGCTGGGCGTGGTATCTCAGGGACAGCCCACTTTGGTGATCATGGAGCTGATGACCCGTGGAGATTTGAAGAGCCACCTGCGCTCTCTACGCAAAGAAGTAAGCAGCTTTTCCCTCTTACAGCCCCAGATCAGCTCCTCAACACAAAGTCTCTCTCAAAACTTTAAGTCATGCTGCCAGCGAATCTCTTGTTTACATGACGCATGGACATGCACTCACACACTCACGTATGCACATGCGCATGTACACGCACACAAGTTTAAATTATTTATTTATGTCCACACAAATTACAAACTATAAATGCATTAATATATTCAGAGACCTTTCAGTTACACACGCTCTCAGTTGACAGCCAGGTTGGTACACAGCAAAACAAAATTAGGCAGACAGCAAAATTACATACAGAGTCTATGCTTCAAGAGTACAAACATTATTTTGCATTGTGGTATGTGCCCTGAACTTTGGCTGCGGCTCAGCGAGAGCCGAGAGGAGCGAGGAACTCAATAGACTGTTTGTGTTCACCTCTCCCCTGCCACAGAACTCCACCAGCCAGGTGCTGCCCCCGCTGAAAAAGATGACCCAGATGGCTGGGGAGATTGCGGACGGCATGGCATACCTCAACGCCAACAAGTTTGTCCACAGAGACCTGGCTGCCAGGAACTGCATGGTGGCAGAGGACTTCACCGTCAAGATCGGAGGTAAGTAACCTCCTAGTAACACTGCCTTCACTCAGTGCTTAACTCACTGTGCTTGCTGTTATATGGAATAAAAAAAATGCCTGGGAAATGGATCGTTTCCGGAAATAAATAACATAATTTTTAAACAACTATGGCAGTGATGGAGAAATGGTGTAAAACCAAATTAAAACATCTGTGGTTGATCTTGATACGCCATTCAAACAGAAATAAATGCACGAAAACACAGATAGGGTAGGATGTAAGGTTTGTAAACGATATTGTTGTAAACAATATTGCCGGCATGATAACGTAATGGCTAATACTGAAACTGCTAACTGTTAGTTAGCTAGATTAAACAGTATATATTTGCTATAAACTGTGTAGACCAGGAAGACTTTTTTACCTTGACGTTTCAGTGGTGAGATCTTCCACCTTCATCAGAAGCACTACAGGTGTTATTGCTTGATTATATGGCTGTCTTGCCAGAAGTGTTATGAAAAAGCTGTTGGGGATTGGCGGATGTCATTGTTTTGCCACTTCAGGCAAGACAGCCATATGACCAAGCTGACAGCAGCCCCACCGAAAAAGTCTCACTAGTCTACATATGAACAGTTTATAATATTTAACGTCAAGATAATTTAGTGGTTCAATAATACATTTCGTTTACATTTCATATATTTGGGTATATTTTGGGTTTATTTCTACATTCTCTGTCTCGTTACAATGCAACTTTATCTACGGAGCTGAGACCGAGAGTCCCTCTTCATTGTTACCATAGAAACGATCCATTTTCCACGCCGAGTCACATTTAATGCGACACCGGCCTCCAAAATAAGTATTTTGAGTTCAGCGAGTGCCTGAGGCGGAGGAGAGCCTCCTAACGTAAGAGGACAGGAACGAGGGAAAGGTGAGTGAACGGAGCAGCTCTCAGGGGCCTCCTCTCTCCCGCACACCAGAAGAATGTTTTGTGACTCTCTCCGACCTCTATCCTCCTCTCCTTCTCTCTCTCTCTCTCAGACTTTGGCATGACAAGGGACATTTATGAGACGGATTACTATCGCAAAGGCGGGAAAGGCCTGCTGCCAGTCCGCTGGATGTCCCCCGAGTCGCTGAAAGACGGCGTGTTCACGACAATGTCTGACGTCTGGTACGAGACTGGAGCACTCTTTATTAACACACAACTACACACACACACACACACACACACAAACACACATACCGGTACCACATGCAGCAAACCCATACTTAGTCAAGGAGACTTGCATAGTACAATTAGGTGAGTGAGTGTGTTTGTGCGTGCTTGTGGGTGTGTGTGTGTGTGTGTGTGTGTGTGGATACACTGGAACAGTGCACGCTGTGAGACTACTGCTGTGAAAACAAGGGGATCGGTTCACAGCCCGTATTCTGAAGGAGGGTGCTCCCTCGCTTGACAGTAGGAACATGCATTTCTGCCCCTCCATTCTTTTTCTGGATGCCATGATAACTAGCATTCCCAAAACCGGAGTCTTTCCGGTTTCCAGCTGGCACTGTGATCATTTTTTTCCCCCTCTGTGTGTTAGAACAGGATTCTTTTTTCTCGCCTGACACGTCTGTCCTCCCGGGTCTCTGCGTAGCCACAGTTCACTAGTATGCCGTAACTCTTGATCAGGAAGAATAGTTTTAGAATCATTGCTGTTTACTACCTCCCCTTGCAAGTTTTTGTTTCCCAACTGAAAGTGTCCCACGGGCCGGTCCCTCTACAAGCGGGCTTAAACTGCTCCAGATGTTTTCAAATGAGGGGTTGGTGTGCCAGCACAAACCCACCTCCACATCCTGCACTATATCATCCCCTTTGATGTTGCGCAGATCAAGTCCAGTATTACGGGAACCCATTCTGGGCTCCTAAGGAATCTACCAGTAGGTGACTTTTATTTTGTTGATCTAGAGAAGTGCTCTTGATGTGGCTTTGTCTTTCAACACAATGCTGTTTCAGCCAGTTAGATACAAGTCAATGTTGTAATAGGCTTTTTTTTTTAAAGGCTGCTGAGTGCATTCTCAGAACCCATGCCAGCGGTGGAAATATGGCCGTCGAGAGCTAACAAATAATCACTGGCAACACTGTGTTCTTTGTATTTTGTGTCAAGGTTTCTAGGTTTACTGTTGCTCCGGTTTCATAGATCTTGAAACACTGTAGCATAGTGTAGATCATGGGCTCTTAAACTTTTTCAGCCTGAGACCCAAATTGACTACATTTAGTCTTGCTTCTGGACCCATACTCATTAACTCCTTCAGTTCTAAGTTTTTTGGGTGGGGTTGTGAGGGGTTGATACCATTAGTTTGACCACTTGAGGATTGGATGGAAAAAAAGGTCAAAAACCCCTCCAAAATACCACATTAAGACACCAAGACCTTGAAGAACACTTTAGAAAAGTTCAAATTGTGATTTGATATCAAAAACGTTTGACATCTGGAGATTTCAGTAAGAAATTTGTTTTTTTCTGTTATTGGATGATTGGATTTTTCCCGAAAATGGCTCAGAAAACCCCACATATTGTCAATGTACATTGACAAGCCATACATCTTCTGAATGGCCTAGGTCTCTAGCTTGGGGTTGTGAAATATCATGAGGCTGTGATTATCCTAGAGATCAAAAAGATCTCACTACATTGAAATGGCTACTATGGGGACTCACATCATTTAGGGGACAGTCACATTGAGCCCATTTTCATTATGGTATCTTGAGGTGAGAAGTCAAGGGACCCCTTTAACAATGACCATGCCCATTTTCCTCCCATCAAAATTTAGCTTGACTTTGGAGTAATATCTACTCCTTTTCCCTGTGAGCTAGCATGAGATGGCTAGTATCTACGGATTCCTCAAGATATCAAGTGTCATATGATACCACTAGCCCTCACACTAGCTTAATAAAGGAGCCCACTATAGTCTGTGAAAGATGGCTAATCAACTGGCCCGCTGGCGGGTCTGTCTGCCGTTTGTGGGATAGGTCCCGATCATTCACCAGACTTAATGCTGCTGGAAAATCATTTTATACACCTTTTGGGGCCTTGCTATGGTTGTAGCGATAGTACTCGAGCAATGTGTGTGTGTGTGTGTTTCTAAGTCTGTTCTCCTGTCTTGTCTCCTGCTGCAGGTCATTCGGTGTGGTCCTGTGGGAGATCGCCACTTTAGCAGAACAACCCTACCAGGGCATGTCTAACGAACAAGTGCTGCGCTTTGTCATGGAGGGAGGACTCTTAGACAAGCCCGACAACTGTCCCGACATGCTGTAAGTCCAAACATCTGACTGTCTTGTCTTTCTCCTAACAACTGTCCCGACATGCTGTAAGTCCAAACATCTGACTGTCTTGTCTTTCTCCTAACAACTGTCCCGACATGATGTAAGTCCAAACATCTGACTGTCTGTCTTTCTCCTAACAACTGTCCCGACATGATGTAAGTCCAAACATCTGACTGTCTGTCTTTCTCCTAACAACTGTCCCGACATGATGTAAGTCCAAACATCTGACTGTCTGTCTTTCTCCTAACAACTGTCCCGACATGATGTAAGTCCAAACATCTGACTGTCTGTCTTTCTCCTAACAACTCCCCTGACATGATGTAAGTCCAAAGGTCTGTCTGTCAGTGGTCAGTCCTGGTTCTAAGGGCATGTCCTCATTCACTGTAATTTAGTATCTTTTTTAAATTATAGTTACATCCATAGATTTATCCCATCACTCTTCCGTTACCCATTTTCAGATCTTCCAGGCCTATTCAACAAGACACTTAAAAGATACATAATTTTACCCTCTACTGCTACCATCTCACAGACCCGACTGTCCCCTAAATGTATTAACTCAGTCATTGCGCCCAGCTTCTATTTTGAGTTGTGGTTGGTAAGTGCGTAGGATATCGTGTGATAATGTGTATGCCGATTCAGAGCCAAGCCGGGGTCTAACAGGTGACATTTACGTCACAAGTTAAATGCAGCAGTCTGACATCATGGCCGCCATCGCTCAACTGGCGGGGAGCTCCCTCGTCAGCAGTCACCCCAGGCCCATAGAAGGGATGCCATAACTCGTGTGTGAAGGATGCCCCTCGTTCCTACCCCCCCCCCC
>OMKL01001299.1:8974-21411 GCA_900302295.1 Parasudis fraserbrunneri
TAATCAATACCATCATGTATTAAAACAATAATATGGTAGTGTGGACCTCACATTGATTTTCGTTCTAAACCAAAGGCCAGCCTGTTCCATATAGAACTCGATTATCAGTCAAGGTGGAGCTGCTGACAGTCTTTATGTTGTGGAATTCTGACAAGGGGTATTGTTCTGGAATTCTGACAAGGGGTATTGTTCTGGAATTCTGACAAGGGGTATTGTTCTGGAATTCTGACAAGGGGTATTGTTCTGGAATTCTGACGAGGGGTATTGTTCTGGAATTCTGACGAGGGGTATTGTTCTGGAATTCTGACAAGGGGTATTGTTCTGGAATTCTGGCGAGGGGTATTGTTCTGGAATTCTAACAAGGGGTTCCCTTAAGGATCAGCACCACTAGTTGTGTAAATGTACCATTATGGCCGGTTGAACATAAAACTCTTGAGTTCAGATGTCAAACCTGGATTCCCACCAGATTCAAGCCAGCTACAAGGGGATGACTTATTTGTGTGTGCTCCACCTCTGAGGTGAAATAAATTATATTCTCTTGATTAACTAAGTCAAATGCTTACTCCATCCCCTGTGTTGTATGTTTGTTGGCTTTCAGTGTTGGATCATTATTCGCTAGGAATGAGCCATGGGCATACAATTGAAATGTAGTTGTCATGATTGAATGGTATTGTGGTCTTCATGATGTTCTGGTGATTAGACCATTGGGTTTTCAGTGGATAGACCTTATATTTCTCTGGGACATATTACTAGTCTATAGTATCTGTTCAGTTGGCAAAGAGGTTTAGGACAAGGCATAGCCTTAGACCATCAAAGGTTTTGAAATTATTGGGTAGCTACCATGACTTGGATGTTGAATGCATGGCATTAGACTGTTGGCTTCTTACAAGCATGGGTAAATCCTAAGCCAACATCTGTGTACTGTAGAAAAACAAAAGAGTAATGATTTGACTCTGGACAGGTCCCTGGTATATACTGTATTATCTGAAATGTCATCCTCCTCATTCTGCCTCTGCTAAAGGGCGGTCTGTGACATTCATACCCATTCCATAGCTTTTCGGGTGAAGAAAAAAAAGAGACAGTCCTAATTGGTTGGAACCGACTCAGGTTGACAGGCTCCCATTTAAATGTCACATCTGGTCACCTCCTGGTAGGTGTCATTTTTCCTGGACCAACACGTGTAGAGTTGCCCAGCAAAGAGTCAATGGCGGTGTATCAACCCGGGTGACCTCTCTTTTGAAATCCAATTTGCCTTGTTAGCTGTGTGATCTCCTAGCTACACTGCTGACTGGAAGCCGCGAGCCCCTTTACCAAGTGGCTTAAAAGCTGTGTATGGGTGTGGTTCTATGAGCTTTTATGTCTCAGTCTAACGTCCCTGTAAAACTAAAGGACAGGCATTCATTACACTGGATCATTTACTGGTTCAGTTGTGGTGTGGGCGCTGAAGGAGGGAGTAACTGTAAACATCGACCAGGTATTTTACAGATGTGAAGAATAGGGCTGCCCCCTCGTAGTCAATTAGTCAAATAATTGGTCAGTTCGGTCTTAGTCTTAATCTACGAAGGCTTTGTTAGTTGATTTAATGTTGTTATTTCCTGAAAAATTATGTGGGCATCTTTGGTAAGCACTATATTTAAAGAGGTCCTTCTGCATAATTATATGCAGGCAACGCAATTTCACATATTTGTTGATTAAATCAGCTAATCAATTACTTGACAAAGTCCTATGACTGTTAGTCAACTTAGCTTTCTTGAGTCAAGGACAGCCCTAGTGAAGAGGACCCCTACTACACACACACACACACACACACACACACACACACACACAGCCACCCACTTAACACATGTCCTCTCATGCTTTTTGACTGCTTATACATGCTGCCACAGCTCATGTTGATGCAACATCATACCTGCCCTTAACAGTTACACTTCATGTCTTGTGTATTACCATACACAAATTAAAGGGTAATTACTGTGTAATAACAGAAATCTGATCTGGTAAGATCTTGCAGTGACAGTTAATTATGGAGAGTGCTTTTTCAGGGAAACCTCCCTGAGAAACCACATATCCATGATTACAAATAATTACTTGTCAGTTACCACATAATTAAATAATTTCTCTGTCATTACACAGTAATTACCCTATAATTTGTAGGTTGCACAAAGGATGTTTTCACATTCACACTTCTTCCATTTCTGTCTCTCAGGCGAAATCAGAGGGGTTTGTCAGTATTTTTATTTTTCTGCATCAAAAAACCTTGAATCAACATTCACTTCATTTGTGCATCGTAAACATCAAACATTCACTGTTTATTTGTTGGGTTTGTTCAGAGAAGCTGTTTATCTTTAAGCTTTAGTTGGTGGTTGACATTGATGGTAAATGACTCATAGTAAAATTATTTCCTAAACTCCATGTTTTGTTCATGTAAAAAAGGACCAATTTAAAGAGGACAGAGTTTGGTTAATTTATAAGTAGATCCTTATGTGATCCATATTCCTAGCTATCCAATAACACTGCTCAAAGGTGCTCCCGTGGACACAGCTTGTTCTAACAGCGTCTCACATGGCCAGGCAGGCAACTCCCTCTCACTTTCTGAAGCCTTCCTTAGTGAAAGTGATGGATGTTTACAGAAGCTCACATAGTTGTCCCATCAGAAGCATCCAACTGTACCCATGCAAAGCAAATCTAGGCTACAGGACTATGATTCTAACAAGCGCTCATTAGCTCCTTCCCTGCATAGAAGGTAGCCATGGTGCAGTAAGATGACTATCCACTGTCATGCAGTACAATGCTTCATGTTGCCTGATCATGTATCACGTTCACAGTTCTTTGTGATCCCACAGTCTTCACTGTGCTTTATAATCATCCACTTCGCTGTTAACATCTCCCATCACAGAGCTCCCTGGCCTTTCCCGCCTCAGTAAACGCCAGACACCGCCCCGCCCTATCGGCGATAGCGATAGTGAACTGTTGTATTCTAACAATGGAGGGGAAGGGAATAGATTAATATAGGCTTTCAGCTCTCATGTTGGCATTTCCCTCTGTTGTTATGCGTTTCTATCCCACTGGCAGCCTCCACCACACCAAAAGGAACCTCTCCCTCTTAAATAAATCATGAAAGGGACAGCCTAGGGAGGTAAATTTGCTCTGCTCCCCCTTAAGTTTCATTTACTGCACCAGAACTGATCAGCACTGATGTCAATATTCCAGAGATTTACATATTCACTGGCTGAAAACTAGCTTAAAATATAGAAATATCTCTGACATTTTGCTTTTACTTCCCTCTGGTCTCGTCATCAATTCCGTCTTGACATCTTGGGACTTTTCTTTTTTTAATTTTATTTAGAAATTAGGAATTTGAAATTCTACAGTATTGTAGTGGTGAAACATTTGTCTCTCCATTTGGAGCCATGTGAAAAAGTGTGCTGTTCTTGACAGTAGTTAAAGTGAGTTAAAAATTGGTTATATCTTTAAGTTGATCTTGAAGGTAGATGTTTACTAGCACTACCAATTACTTCACCAACTGATTGTAAATGGTATGCCACCTTAAAGTTATTACACTGAAAAAGAAAGATTATAATATTATGTTTATGATATAGGCTAGAGCCAGGAAGGCCACTTATGTATATCAGTTTGTTTAGATTTCCTTGTATTACCTTTGCATTAGGGGTTGGGGGTGGGGGGGGAATCAAGATTCTGATCAATCAAAAAAATTAATTCACAAATCTTCAGTTTTCCATCTTGTGATATGTTTTCAACTTTCTCATGAGTGTAGAACTAGAAATCATATTAAATCCTTCAGATTTCCAATATTAGCCAAGCGGTAAGCCTCACGGATAGGACGAGCAATGAATCGGCTTTGATTAATCAATTAGCTGTGCCGTGTTGTTACTTTTAAGAGAAGTAACAAGTATTGTGTGTTATATGACCTTTTTTGAGCAACGACTCCAACACTGCTTAAAAGCATGTGAAGCCAGGCAAGTGATACATTAGGGACTATCTTACTGATAAAAAGAACAACAACATTAATTTCATTTTCATTTTTAATCAGACACGATCACAGATCAAAGTCCTCAGATTTTAAGCTCATCAGTTAACTGTTAACCGATTAATGAGGGTCTGTGACCGGTTAGAAAAAATAGTCCAAATTTGCATCCCTACTCACACAATACACAAGCTTTGTAACAGGGTTTAATAGCAATCTAATAACAATCTAGAATCTAATCTATAGAATTGCCAAGTAATCATGATGAATTGAGAATCCATGTTAAATCGAATCGTCACCCCAAGAATCGAAATCGAATTGTGATATACCCCAAAGATTTTATGGAAAATGCAGCCTGTATTGCCAGTCATGGATAGTTAAGAGGTCCGGGTCTGGACTAGCCTAGCCTTCACACTGCTTATATGCTCTATTTTTTATTTTTTATTTTTTATTTTATCCTATTATTTGAGCACAGCAATGGACAAGCATGAATGAGGTGATGATTAAGACACAGCTGTACAGTGCGACAAGGCGTGACGCCAGTGTGCGTTCCTCAGAGACTTGGCTCATTAAGCTTCGGATCACCGGGGGATCCGGCTCACATCACAGTCATCAGTCACAGAGATGCTTGCTTTCTCTGCGCCTCGAGGTATCGATCTAACCGATACGTGGCTAGGTATTATTCCCGTGATTGACCCGGAACGCCGGGGCTTCCGTCTGGGAAATCCCTCGGAGATGAGTCTTGAAATGTTTTGAACGGCCAGTTTACTTTTGTGTGTGCAACTGTAGGAGGAGAATGCCATGCCTCTCCCGGAAGTACGCAAAACTGTGCTCTCTTTTAACTAGGACTGTACACGACACTCCGAACTTAGGGCTTTTAAATAATGAAACCTCAAAACCTAAAACTGATTTTTATGGTTCTTTGTCTTAAGCACTCAACTGGTGAATAGGAAATACAGTTGTCACAATATTTAAGTGTCATTTTCTAAATCCGTTTACAAGACGTAGCCTAGGGGCGTCTTGGTGGCTCACCACACTAAGATGCATACCATGTAATCACAAAGTCCTTGGTTCGAATTCGACCTGAGACATATGTTGCATGTCATCCCCCTTTCTCTCCCCCTGATTCGTCATTCACTGTCCAATCAATTAAAGTAGAAATGCCCCCCCAAAAAAACAACTTAAAAACAAAAACATGATGTAACCTACAGTATGCGAGTAGTTTTGGTCAGGTGGAGACTGTGGAGATTAGTATTTGGGAAGGTTTTAGGCCTAAAAGAAACACGCCCGGGGCAGTATTATTTTAGACAGATAAAATATTAATTCCAGTTCTGTAGAAATGTTACTTTTTCAAAATTGAGTTCTTGGATAGCTCAGTCAATGGAAATGTCACTCGGTTAATTGCCTGTGTGGTGGCATTTGGAGCAATTGAATAGACTTACTTTGATGTGTCAAATGTAAAGACTCTGCAAGTGTATATTTTGCCCAAGGAAAAACTCGCTTTGATCTTAAGCGGTTACACAACCAGAAGTGATAATTTTTCTTTTTCACCGCCACCCTCCTCTCAGTTGATGGCCAAGTCTTTCTTTCAGCTCTTCCCCCTCAGTTTTCATCCAACAACCTAGTAGGAGAATATACTGCTCGCAGAGAAACATGACTAGAGCACTGTCCCTGAAACATTGTGAAAAGCATCCTGCTGCTGTGAGCGAACACTCCTTTATCTGGGAGATTAAAGTTTCCTTGTATCTTGTCACTTAATAGCAAAAGGCAGTCAAAGAGGGATTTCAGTTCCCTCCTCTCTGTATGTAGCAGATAAAAAAAGGAGTTTGTTTGTGAGAGTGTGTGTGATATTTAATTAAATCAAATTTTGGGGGCTGTTTACTGAACCAAGAAGGTTTTCAGTGTTTTCTCTTATATACAGATTGCATAATAAAATACATGTCCTCCCCTCACCCTCCCATCCTTCCTCTACCCCCCGAACAGAAAGGGGTTTGAGAGAGACATCTCCATGTCAAAATATGATGAGAGCCAGAGAGGAAAGACGGCGAACAACAGCAGCAGCAGCATGGATCTTCTCATGTTTACCCCAACAAAAGCATGTGATCGCTTTGTGTGTCTTCCAAGCATGCCGTTTCTGGATTTGTTTGTGTGTGTGTGATATGCGAGTTCAGACGAGATGAATGTCTTGCTTTGTCCCAGGGCCAGGATTGGCCCCGATCTCTTACCTCTGTCAATGATTCGAGTCGTTGGACCCTGCGTTGCTGTCTGCGGTGAGTAGGGTGTGCCAGCCAAGCGGGGGGTTGCGCGGGTAGGCCCTTATCACTCTGTGTGCCAGAGGCAACAGACATGGGCTCCGATTGCCAGCCCCAGCACGGGGAATCATAACAAATCCAATAAAGCTTCACTCTAACCTGTTCTAATAGGACAGATGGTGCCGCGCAGTCGCCTGTGTTGATGAATTATAGGCTCTGTTCGGTTGATTTGCTTGTATGCAGTAAGGCTCGAAGTTTACTTTTCTTGGAGTACCAACGCATCCTCCCGAGCTGACCAGCCTGTCTTGGCCTGATAAGGGTGCCCCTCAGTTAAATCGTAATTCCAACATGTGCATTATTGAATAGGCTGAAGGTTTGATAGGATGCTGAGGCTACAGAAAGCAAACAGCCCTTCAGCTAAATGTGCAATGATATGTTGTGGGTGCCATGGAGATTACAAATAAGTAGCAACTCATGCCTTTTTTTTTTACATACAGAGCTTAGCAGGTAAGTATTACATTAAAGTGTTAAAACATTTTCACTTTTTTGGTAATTTGCACTGTAAAAGGTTGAGGCAAGTTTTTGATCCTTTTCCTAAAATGATATTACTATGTAGAGTCAAAAACAGCCTTGAACCCAATCTATCTCTGAAGTCAACTTTTAGTGCTTTAGTGTTGAGCAGAGATCACAGTGAATTGGAACAGAGTAGGTCCTGAAATACTGCCTACTACAGAGGCCAAGCTGGGGCCGACAACCATACAAGGTCCTGCACCGTGGCTCAGTGAGGAGCTTACTACATCCACATTGTTCAAAAGGATGTTGGGGTCTCTGCTTTTATGGAACACTTAATGTAGCGTGGTGTCCTTAGGTGAGAGTGAGCTGACCACTGAGTACGGCAGAGATCAGAATCAACTAGGATGATGTCATATTTCAAATCACTGGGTACAGTTCCATGCAGATTAATATTATTCAGGATACTCAAGTATTTCATCTATGAGTCTGCACATGTAAACACCATATCCCATTTATAAAATTTGGGTCAAGCACATGAAACCTGAATATGATTGTTGGAATATGCCAATATTAGCTGTCGTAATGAGGCACGTAAACGCATCTTGTTTACCACAGAGTTTTGTTGTCTGTGTGAGTGGTAATACTCAGAATGTTCTATTTATCATGTTTATGGGCATTTCAGGAATTTGGACATGAAAATGCATACAAACGCCTAATCCCGTATAGCTAGTGGTAATCTGGATTATTAATATGCATGTAAATGCACCCACTGGAAATTTTTTAACATAGTCTTCCTCAAGATGTCTGCTGAAAAAGTTAACTTGATGTGATGAGAAATCCACCGCTGGGCCTCATCCCCTGAAGCTGTGTGTGGTGCTGTCCATGGTACTGAAAAGGGTCATAAGTGCTGATGCGTTTTCTCAGCCACTGCTTTCCCCCAGCAGTGAGTTATGCGAGGTCAGGCCTGTGCTTTTACGGGGTCTGTAGCAGTCAACCATGATGCTGACGTAGCCAATAAATTACAGCCGGACAAGCCACTCCATCATCCAGACTGGACTCTATCACCTATCCCCAAACCGGGAGCACGGTGAATATTCCCTCTGATCAGCTTCCCATTTGCAGTCCTTTACATGCTGACAGAAATACCTTCAGTCAACTGTTGAATAACTTTAATGCTGACTTGGCAGGAAGAGGAAGCTTCCCCTGTTTTTGTCAGTGAGGTGTTTGGGAAGACATCCAGCTGTCCAGCCTCTTGTTTATGACGATTAGCATCCTTTCCATTAAGAGTAACTGGTTAGGGAATACACATTTCTTAATTTATCTGAATTTATCACTTCTGAAAATTGTTTTTTTCACTGTCTGGGCTTTATAGATTAAAAGGACCTCTTTGAATTGTTTTAGTATTGATTCAAATCCTCCCATCGCTGTGCTTTTGAGTAGTAATCATGTCCTCAGTTCAGTCTTATGTAAGAATCCTTGGCTAACCCCGTGTGCATTGTTATAGGCTATATCTTGCAGAGATGGAGGAGGGAAAAGGACGGTATTTTGCTGTTCGCCTCGACTCTTAAGAGAATTACATCAGACAACGAGGTGGCGTTGCATGTCCTTTGGCTTTTTGATCCCTTTATTCTCTGTACTCGAGAGCTCAGCCTCACCCCTGAGGTAGGAGTAAACGGTGACTGAGGCTTTGAAGATATAATGATGAATTTCACATCATTTCGGCAGTAATTGCTCACATCAGAAGAGGGATGGCCTTTGGCTCCACGAGCAGGACAACATATGGTCTTTGATCTGGCCCTGGCCTAAAGCCCAACTGAGATGACAACGGTTACGAGACAAGTGGCACCGTAGGTCTCTGGCTCTGTGTCACTTGCATGTGGCTCACTTTATAGCAGGGGCGTCAAACATGCATCCAGCGAACCAGAAAAGGCCCACCAGGTGGTCCAATCCGGCCCAAAGTGTGATTTTACAACTTATGAAAATCACTTTTAAAACCATTTGATTTAATAATATAATTTTCAAACAAAATTATTTTTCTAAGAGAAAGGGGTCTAAGGCTCTCTTGTTCAGTGGACAAGCAATCATAACAATTGACACCACCATTATACAAATAAAATGTTTGTGTTAGCCTGTATTTGCATGGACTGGCCCAATTGAGTTGGAAATGGATTGCATGTGGTGGCAGTGTATTTATTTATTTATTTTATAAATTGATCATGGCCTGATTCTATCTTTTTAGAATTACATTAGAACAAAAATCGAACAATCAATTTTGAAGTAACAACTCCTGCATTCCACAGATACCCAGCCATACACATCAGCAGTCAACAATGTGTCTCACTAGTAACTATGGAGCCATTCACAGCTCAATCCAGTAATTAATTTGGGATGGCTGTAAAGGATGTATAATCCCCCTCTCAGTGGGATCTTGCAATGTAAATTTACTCTGGAGTCATTCTCAGTCTAGCGAGGGCAAGAGCTCTCTCCAATAACACTGAGCAAACAGCAATGGGTCAGGACAATGTACCCCAAATGACTTTGAACCCTCTTGTATGGATGTCTTGTTAATTTTCTTTGTTCCCGACTCACTCTACCTGATGTTGATTTCTCCTCAAAATTTTGAGCTTCATAACACAGGCTTATTTTTTGAGACTGGGGTTTTTTTCTTTTTTTTTTCTTGCTTAGACTCAGACCTTAGGTGAACGTCTGCACTTCAAACACCCTTTTCCTGCTCTGTTGAAAACGTTTTCTTTTTTTTTTTTCTTTTTTTTTTTGCAACTTCCAAGGACAGTTGTTGAGAGCTGGCTGCACTGTTGACTTTGTGTTCGTTGTCGGTGAGTTACTGCTGTGCCACTGAATAGATGATGACTCAGCCAGTGTTAACGGTATGTTCTCATGGTACTGTGCTTTTGTGTGCCTCTGGAACATTCTACAACCTCTTAACCCTTTGCCATTAAGACTTGGTTAGACTTTAAACTCAAAACCTGCATCATCAATACTACCAGAAAGCCAGAAGTTAATTTGCTGTGCAACGTACACTAATTAATTCATGTATTTAATTCACACACAGACATATATAACATTTTCTTTTTTCCTTTTAACTGTCTCAAAGCCGTTGATAGAACACTGGTGTTGTTTTTGGTGTTCTGTTGCAAAGAGATGGCCCATGTGAGAAAGGGGCCCGGTTCCATTTTCTCTCCCCCAGGACAGTGAGTGATGAGGAGCACTGTTCAGTTCCTCTACTCAGATCACCACAGAGAGGGTACTTTGTCACACACAAGTCATTGTGACACTCCTCCAGCACGGCCATTTATCATTACAACGATAACACAGAGTCTGGAGTTCACGGTTCTGCTTCATGACTCCTACCCTTTGTTATGCCCAATTACAATCCACTTGCAACTTCGTCACTGTGTTGCCGTTGACCGATGTCGTCTGCCCCGTGCTATGGAGGTAATGGGCCTCATGGAAGAACCGTGCGCATGCACAGATATTATCTTAAATTGTGCGTACGAACAGATTAAGCAATTTTGTGGCGTTCACCAGACCTGCAGACCTGTCATACCGAGACATGGACAGCAGTCCCGCTTTTATCAAGAGAGAAAGTCCATAAATAATTTGCCTTACCTTTGGAAACACTAGTTTTAGAGTTGGGGCGATGGTGCACATCCTTCTGTCAACCAATCGTTATCACATATTTTGGCGATCCCCGATGTATTCATCTATGTATGTGCGTGTGCCAGCAGCCTATCTCCCCCTCCCCCTCTCTCTCTCTCTCTCTCTCACGCCACAGAGTCTCTGCTCCATTACTAGCAGCACAAGTACTAGATTAATAATATATATGAATAATTTTCATCATCATTAATCCAGTAAACAGTTGCTTAGTAAGCAAGGAGCTGCTTGACAGCTACTCCTAGCTTGACCTCATAAATAAATTAACTTTTTATTTTTTCTTCCGCAACGGTTGCTCGTTGATGCTCATCAAAACAGTACGGGGGAGGGGTTAAACCGCTTGAACTAGACAGGCTTGAGAAAGCATCAGTTAACCTATGTGCAAGGAAGGGGCATTTTTACAATATTAAATAACCAAAAATCAAGGTTATTTAAATCGTCAAAAAATCATCAAGGGAATTTCAACCTGTGATGGATTCAACTCATTGATGATCCCCAATGTATTCATCCTATCGCCCATTCCTAACAAGTTTTAATATTGATGAACTTACAAATACATATCATTACATTAAAATAGATATAATGCATAATATAAATACTGCATGTACATTATGTTAGTGATACAAACGCAAAAGGCATAAGATATATAAGGCTAGGGATTGATAATGTGATTGTGAACGTGATAGTGATTGTGGCATAAATTCACGAACGAAACGCAGGGATAACCATACGGTGTTTGAAATAAGCCTGTTTGGTAGGGTACTCTATTAGGTAGCCCGTTTGGTAGGGTACTCTCTTAGGTAGCCTATACCTTTGGAAACGAGGTACAAAAGGATGCTTGATTTTAGAATATATTGTCATTAGAGATGCAGGTGGAGCTGTAGGTCGGTTTTGATCACTGACCAAAGACTGTACAGTGCCACTTCTATTACATCCTATTGCCAATTCTTTAATCCATTTCATAGATGGAGACTTCATTCTCTGTCTACCTCCCATTGCTGTTATAATCGACTGGCACTCGCATATGTCTCCTGGAGTGCAGTGTCATGTCTAACCATTTTTGTCTTTATTTCGATTACAATTTAGTGACAGCGAATTTTGTTTGCAATCATGTAGTTTTGCCCATTCCTTTGCTGTCTCTGCTGATTATACACTTCGTTTTGGTCAGCTCAGACAACAGCACTTGTATTCCAGCACTTGTAAAGTTCTTCTTTCACTTCACTTCCTTTTTAAATGGTATGTGTGGAGTTGGAAGAACGTGGGCTCTCAAGTGAAATTCCTCTTCTCTGTGTTTTGCACATGACACGACAACTGAACTTTATATGGTATTTTTGGGGCGTTACTTCAGCCAATAGCAAATGCACAGCCACATGAATTCAATTTAAAAACAGCTGACATTTGTAGGTGCCTAAGAACAATTTGTGGGGGTTAAGAATGCTTCATGAATCCATCATTAATTTCTCACTCACAAGAGATATTTAAGAGAAAAATAAGAGACATTTAAGAGAAAGTTCATGCATGAAGCCCATTGTTTGTAGGTGACGGTTGTCATTTGTGTATGACAGCGTGTTATATGCAACCGCCAACTTTCTGTGGTAGGCATTAGACAGTGCAGGTCACTAACTTAATTGTGCATGTGTCCCTCTTGAGAGAATAGTGATTTTAATTTGTAGCGTGATTTTACTGGTTGTCCTTGGGCTTAATTTGACTTAAAGTGACTTTTAACTCTTAAAGTGGAATGAAAACACTAGAAATCCAAGGGATCATTCTAAAATGAATTTATACATTATACATATATCATGCTCAAACTTAATATCCAAGCTTCAAAATTGCTGGGCATCTTCAGGGTATGCCAGTGAGGTGTGCTTGTGCTTTTTGTATGGATAGCTCACTTATATCCTTTCTTTGACTAGTTTTTTCATCCCTTTTTCCTCATAGACTTATAATGGGGCGTGGCTATTATCAACTTTTAAGCGAGAGCCTTCCAACTTGCTATACAACTTAGGACATGTTCA
>OMKL01001309.1:1422-12791 GCA_900302295.1 Parasudis fraserbrunneri
ATCCCAGGTACGACCCCCGGCTCTCCGTTCTCCAGCCACCCAGAGTCCCCTACCTTCCCATCATGCTCAGGCACGTGGACTGATGAGTGCACTATCTGCTATGAGAACGTTGTGGACACCGTGCTTTACGCCTGTGGACACATGTGTCTCTGCTACACCTGTGGCCTTAAACTCAAGAAGATGGCCAACGCTTGCTGCCCTATCTGCAGGAGGACAATCAAAGACATTATTAAGACCTACCGGAGTGCGTAGGCTCAATATGGACTGTTGCCTACATCTCATCTGTTGCTCAAGTTGGAAGTCTATCAAAGCCATCAAAGACATTGTAGAGACAAGAGCCATAAGCACCATACCGGCTTGATTTTTAAGTGTAAGCTATGGCTTAGTGAGACCATCAAAAACATTATAAAAGCCTACCATAGCATATAGGCTCAGTCTGTTTGTATGAATTCTGGCTCAGGTACAGTACAGTAGGAAGTCGAAGACCATCAGAAAGACATTGCATTTATGTTACACAAACGCACAGCCTTGGAGATATGACCACGGCTCCAGCGTTGAGATTCATCACAGACCATCATAAACATGGACTGAAACAAAAGATATGGTTCAGATTGGACTTTGGCCTTTAGAGCCTCCGACATGGCCTACTGTTGTTCAGCAACTGCTGTCTCTGGTTTCAGCATCCACTGTAGAGGCGGTGTAATCTGGAGAGGGATCTCTCTCACACGCTGCAGAGTAATAACCCTCTATCCTGCCGCTGATAGCATCGCTGCTAGGTCAGATTTAGTAAGGTGAAGCTGTCCAGAGCCACGAAGGACCCTAAAGAGGTGAAACTATCTCCAGGACACCGTGGTTTCATTTGCAGCTCCCTCGCCGCCTGTCAGACAACCGCAGGTAGAAAGGTTGTTGTTATAAGTGTTGAACCAGAACCAATTCCTCTGGTGTTTTTCGGAGTGAAAATCAACACAAAACGTTTCTGTCTGAAGCTCTCTGAGCGCTCTCCAGGGGCAGAGGACGGCCTTCGGGAGCGAAGAGGAAGAACAAAGTGGAAAGACTTAATTTGTAAAAAGGTGCCAAAAAAGCGCTGTGTTAGGTTTCCATAACAGGTGAAGAGGGTGCTCTCTTATTCATTTGTACAGTAAGGGAAGTGTTGTGAGGAACAAAAACGCCATAGAAAAGCAATAGAGTGACCCTTTAAAAAATATATGGAGACATACAGTACCATGGTTTCATATTAGAACACAGTGGACTACAGGTCAAAATAAGTGTTAAAGATACATTTTACCTGATAAATGAAAGGGGCGTTTTCTAAGATATCGGCTTGCATTCTGTGCCTCTCTGTCATTCGAGATCGTGTGAGAGGGAAAACGTGTGAACACTCTTCACCATAGAAGGTCACAGTGCATGAGGATGTAAATCAATGAAGAGCGAGAGACAGAGAGAGAGAGAGAGAGAGAGGGGAGATGGAGAGAGGATGTTGTATGTATACTGAAAGAGACACGAGACGCAGCGAAGGAAGAAGGGGCACCTTGGCCGGGTGTCTGCATAAAATTCAGTGTAAAAGAAACCATTCGCTCAGGCACACCACAGAATATATCAACACTGTCTGGGGGCTTGTAAAATGTGGGCTATGTGTTGGTCATCCAGCTTCCTGCTAGACTCCCTGTCATCTGTAGAGCTGCTTAGTGATGTTTGTGTATCGTCTGAAAGGAGATAAAGACATCCAACTAAACGATGGAGCACAGTTTTTTTTTTTTTTTTTTTTATGCTCACGTTGAAAGAGCACTTTCAGATAATGGCTCATCCTTTTTGTTATCATATGGTAGTCATGGAACGGGTTTATTAACTCAGTCCGCTGTGATGATGGGTTTGCTACTTCTAGTTTAAGCATTTCACTTTTCTTTTGATGTTCAAATAGCTCATAGATATTTGTATTGTAAAGCAGAGCAATTGAGTATATTGAATCACAGTTGCTTTGTTGATCTTCAATGAGAAAGTGTGTGATAACAAGGTATTTCTGCGCGCTGTGTTTACAAATGAAAAAAACTGAACTGTGTATTCACAGGTGTACAGTTGATTAGGTAAAAAGGATGTAGTTGGTTATTGTTGGGATGGACTGAGATTTACATTTGCATATCCATTGCTGAATGCTTTTTGTCTGTAAAGGAAATGTTTTAGAAACTCCAAGGACACTTTCACATTACCAATACATTACATTATGTTCCCTGAATTGTGAAAACAAGACATTTTCAGGGTTTATCAAAACGCTTAATTATTTGTAAGATATGGAATGGTTATCTTTTTTACCCGTGGTGTCTAAGCTTATCATCTCACCACTATCAAAAGAAAACGATCAGTTGTGCAGTACGGCAGTTGTGTCACAGTGGAATCATTCTACTCTTGTGTGCCTTTAGGAGAGAGGACTCTGGTCATTGGTCAGTTACAACACTGTGGAAACCAATCGTGTATTAGGAGTAATATTCAGGTTCATATTATTCATCCCATGCCGCTCGTACATGGCCGTGATGTCTACGATGTCAAGCTATATCACCACACAACCTAAGTACTGATGCAATACCGTGGCGTTTTGAAGCAAATACCGTTTTTCAGTGTCCTTAATCTTAGTGTGTGAAGTTAGTCAGTGCTGTTGATATCGCCTTCCGCTTTGATCACTGCGTTGCATAGTACAGTACTGGAATCTTTTTTGTGTGCTTGAGAAATGCTCCACTTTTACTTTTCTACCGGTTCTGGGTTGTTGTTTTTTCTGACCAAATATGTCCTTGAAGTAATGAAACATTCTGACAGAAAAAATTATATTGATGACGATGAGTATAATAATAACTGTACATTACGAGATTTATTTATTTTGCCAATGATATTATAATGAATTATCACTGTGTCTTTTGTTTAATATGTATCATGTCAAGATAAAATTGTAAAAGTATTGTTAGGTATTTTATTGCCACTGAGATAAATGCTAAAGAAACCTTTATTCCCTGTAATGCACTGTTTGTCTTTAGTTGACTTTCACGATAGAATATGCTATTATTATCGAATTATGATGCATAAAGGTGATATTGCTTATTGATATTTGTTGATATCCAATTATTTTCCCACAGTTTTGCACATTTGAGTCCAATATTGCGACCTATATTGTAGTATACCAGGTGTGAATAGTGGCATTATGGGCAGAATCCCTACAATCTATTTGAAATATAGTTTCTAGAATGGGACCAAATACTTTAGAGTCCAAACAAAACCAAGAAGTACGTTAAGGAAGAAAGCATTGTGTTTTCTTTAGAGAAAATAACTCAATCTGGTCATTAGAACATTGGCTTCTAATTCTTGGAATTCAATACTTTCCTATTAGTTATAAAAAAAAAAAAAAATCTTAATCAATATAGATTTTTAAATGTGTAAATTATGTCAATTGTGTTATTCAGATGGATGTAACTTTCAATAAAGTTTCAACAAGAGTCTAAACGAGTGACTTGTTACTGACTTGTTCAAAATGTAAACCTACAGTGGGCGGTCAAGGTATGTACAGTATGTAATGATGCATATTGCCACACAGTAAATTGTTAAAACTGGTCACTGTGATCATTGTTGCCTGTTATTTTATTTGCAGCTGGCTTTAAGCAATCTGGATAAGTAGATAAAAAATACTGAACATCAATCCACGACCCTTCCAACAACTCTGATATGATGGCTGGTTACAGCTAAGTGGTTGATGGTTGCGTAAAACTTGCTTTCCAAGTAAATTGAAGGGGGAAATACCCAAAGAATAAAAAATTCAGTCATTTTTTATATGCCTAATACTCAAGAGGATAATTCTGCACGGTAGTATTCTTGTGTAACATCTCAGCAAATGAATAACAAAGGCAAGGGCTTTTAGTAAACAGCCATAACTCACAGAGGAACTGTTTAGAGCGGAGGTATGTAGTCCAGGCCAGGCTGAACATCATCTGTTATTTACTACCCTGCAGGCCTGGCTGGCGCTAATGCTGCACTGTTTTATACTACACTCCAATATGCACAAATACAGCCAATGACGTCTGGACATGAAACAGGCTGCTGTGGCCAACATTCTCAGAGGTGAGGGGGAGATGCACAGCCAGGGTTTGTGAGAGTGACATGAATACAGTATATCTTTTCTGTGTCTGTCTGTGACCTCTTTGTGAACCTGGCCTTCACCCTTCAAGCAGCTTAAAGTAGTGTGAATTTATCCAGACCCCTCTTGACAGAGCCTGGGGCGTGGCCAGCAATAGTAACCCATCCCCTATCACATCTCAACTCCAACTCACACATCAGACCAAAACCAAAAAATGAAACAAAATGCAGTACCAAGAGGGTTTGACACCTTTACAGATTCTTCCTTTAAGGCTTTAGCAGACTTGTTTGAGAAGTGCTGTTATATCTCTTTTTAGCCAGTTGTTTTGTCAAATGTAGGCTACATTTTTGTGGTGTTTTTCCAAGGAAAGTGTAGTGATTTTGATTTTTGTCAGATAGGTCAACTGAGGGCTCAAGTTAGTGCATCAACTGTAGTTAAGGCTGTATGCTTCGACTTGAAATTGCAGTATTTTCTTTGAGCATAAACATATCCTTTCAGCAGCCTCTTGGTGGAGGTGACCATATGTCTAAAAAGAAAAGTTCAGGTCCAAATGTAAATATATACATTGACAAATAGTTAACAAAGAAAAAATTAAAAGTACCTGATCTGACACATAATAACTCATTTGTGTGTCGCTGACTTGGAGGATGAGGTTTATTGTGATGCTGTGCTTAGTCAGTGTTGAGCTGCTGAGTACTGCTGCCCTCCAGAGGCCTTAGAGAGTTATGACACCTTAGTATGTACTGAAAAGTAATCCATTACAAAATAATCAGTTCTATGTTATAGTATCAGCCGTCCGAAATAATGCCAGCACAACATTGTAAAAAGAATAAGCATTCGACCACTAATATAATTTTCTAAAATATTTATTTGCAACATTAGAATAGCAATGATATTAGCACCACATTATGACAAGACAATAAAAAAACAGTTTGTATTATAATTTACCACACATGATTTTGACCAACTTTCAGATGACAAAACATGATTTCACTTTGGAATATGGGTCAGCATGAACACAAACACTAATGAGATAAAGCATTATTCAGAGCAAGATAAACATGATCTCACCTTAGTTGGTATTTTACATAAAGTTTACTCCATTAACCAGCTTTTATGTAAAGCAAAATTACCATTACCTTAGCCTACCTATTCATCACATACTATATCTCAGCCACCCCTCAGACACTGTCAGGCTATCAGACACCCCAGCTCCACGTCTCCTCCAAACACTCCAGTTCAGTGTTAATCTGATCACATACACATTTCTCCAATTACGGTCACATCTCATTGGTTAGGTCAAGGAGAGACAGGGTGAACCCCAGTGAAATGTACACACACACACACACACACACACACACTCACACACACACACACACACACACACACACACACACAATTTATTTATATATCATATTATAAAACAGGCAAGGGACATAAACAATATTAATGCATTTGAGTATTCAAACACACACACACACACACACACACAGACACACACACAACCAGATCAGCCATAATTTAGTAGGCTACTAAGCCAGGGAGTCTAGTCTGAAGTTCCCAGTAGAGGGAACGTCCCAGAGGATTAACATTTCACATGAGAATCCCGCAGGTTGTAAATTTTGTCACGTTTCAGACACAAAATGTGACGAGTCAGCATACCACACTGACACAGCAGACTGCCATGGTGTTTTCATACTTTGCTTTCAATGTTGCTATAGCAACATACTGTAACTTCACATTCATAACCCAAACTCTTGCTGTAGTTGATGGCCACTGATAACTTAATTAAAGCCATCTACTCCTAGCTAAAATGTGCAGGCTCTTCTTCATGGCTTTCTGTGAAATTCAATCTTTGAACATGAATTACACCACTTTCTGTATCAGCTCTTTGGTTAAAATGAAAAGTTAAGTACAATGTCAGGTATTATATGTGTTGAAAATACTTTGTAAAAACATGTAGCTGGATGTATACTTTGGAAGTACTTAAGAACAAGTAGAACAAGAACCTGAGTTAATGTTGCATTACCTTTTTTGGCTGTACATCTGCAATATGGTAGAATGAATAAACAGTTAAGTTCCTTGATGTGAACATAATTCAATCCTGATATGTTTGACACCTAAGGCCATGATACTTAATAATGTATTTGTATTAATGTCTTAATTGGAGGCCCACTGGAGCTACATGTAAAAAATACCCTTGAAATAATTAAGAAATGTATTCATTTAGTTTGAATAGCTGATTCAAATTGTTGCCAGCATCAAATTCCATTGTTTCAATTTCACCTCACACTCTTTTCTGGCAAATATTACATTTATAAGAATACATCTGACAGATAACATGCTATCACTCATAAACAATGATCACACATGATATACAGTCTGTTATGATTTCTCAAATAAGAATATCTTATTTTAGATACAGAAAAAATAATACTTAATACAAACATTGTGCTGTAGTTTCACCTAAAAGTCATGAGAGGATGCTCTTTTCCCTCCAATTTGATCTGCTTCATAAAATATATAATTACAAAGAATGAGAAGACCAAACTGGGTGCTGCACCAATAATTAAATGTGAGTATTGCATACAAAAAAGAATGCACTAATGTTTGTGCAAAAGTGCTTTTATTCACTTCATTCATTTGGCACTTCTGTTATCAGTACTAGTCACACAGTTATCACAAAACAATAGTGAGTGTCCTGACACCACTGCAGTGTCACAGGTTTAAGATCTAATTTACTGCCCAGCAGAAACTTAAAATGTCATCAACATGACTACTGCAGAGTAGTTTTTAGAAATCTTTTAAGCAGTTCTGAGCATCAATCATGGGTGTAAATCACAATGATGAGTGCATTAATAATAAAATAAGGAATGAAACTAATATACTGGAACAATTTCATATCCAAGTCATCAGGTATGATAGTTTTGTTTATTTCGTTGTGAATAAATATTATTGGTTGCTCAAGTTAGGGGAGTCTTAATTTGGAACAAAACCTCTGAATGCATAACAAATAGAAATGGAAGAAATCACTGAAAATGTCTTTTCAATTAAAGGCAACATATAGACTACTTTAGGGTCATTTATGTGGCAGATTCCAGACAGACTTTCAGAGAGAGAAGTACTGCGGCAAACAGATAAAGATACATTATAGATTGTTTCATTAGGCAAAATGAACAAACAAATACACAATGTTGAAATAAGTAAAATATTGAGCTTCACAAGAAGGGGACTTACATAAAAATACATGCAAAAAATACAAAATCAGGATGAGACTAACGCAAAGAAGCTCTGGCGGCAATTTCGTTTTTTTTCTTTCTTTTTTTCTAAAAATACAAAATACAGAAAGAACATGTTTATTTTTTTAACAGCCCAAGGCATTGTCAGTATAGAAGCATTTCCACATGCAAAAAGCTTTAAATGCTTAAAAATAGGAAATTATGATAAACTTAAAAAAAAAAAACGTTCATGTATACCAAAGGACTGAATTACTTTCAATTAGGCTATTTCAAGTTAGAGTTAATCACTGTGGAATAGGACAGTTAACCTGTTAACTGAAAAATGGCTCTTGGTCTTCCTGATGTTCTCTTTGGCTGTCACCAAGTCCAAAATATTGTTCCAATTGCAATTTCCCAGGTGCTGCATCATTGAGATTAATTTCATGTCTCCTTTCATGTCGTATTTGTAAAAAATTAGATCCATCTGCTCATGTTGGCAGAGGTACCTGTTATGGTTTAAATCCTTAACGGTCATTTTATTGTTAATCTGTTTTCACAAAATAAATGTCTCTGTGTAAGTAGTCTTTACACACACATGTACATGAGTTCACCCAGTTCCAAACATGAGTGCTAGTGCTTTCTCTCAAGGTAATTTGAGGGAACCCATCCTTTTCTAGGCTTGCCACTGTCCAGAACCCTGCAGTACCACCAGCCGTTGGGGTTCCGTTCCAGAACCTCAAGACTGGTCCCCTCAGGGAAACCCATAGTCTCCTCATCGCCATGGTAATCTGCTATGGAGACGTACACCTCTCTAAGGTTGTTATGGATGATATGGGGCTTTGGTTTCACCGTGGAGATGGGGAGAGGATTCTTCTGAGAGCTGTGGCCTAGAGACTCGGCGCTGCCAGTACCGGATCTGTTTCTGTTGGGTAATACTGCGTTATGGTTTGCTGCCGGGCTGCGCGGCACAGTGCCGAAGGAGGCGTTGCGTCGCACGGTGGGGCTGGAGCGTGGGTGGTCGGTGGAGTTGAGAGACTCGTTCCTCCTAAGAGAGCCGACGGGGCTCGGTCCGTCCATGATGGGGCCTGAAATGAAGACAGACTGTGGTCTGACCACCTGCTGCTGTTTGGTACCATTCTGCTTCAGAGAACCATTGACCAGACCCGTCGGTTTGGAAAGTCCCCCTGGTGGCTTGGATGGGATTGGCGGGGTGATGCGCTTCAGGTTCTGGTTGATGTTGTTCAAGGCCTGAACCCTCTGCTCATTCTTCTCCAGGCTGTTGGACTTGCTCAAGCTGCCTGGTTTGGTGGGGGTGCCATCAGACTCTGACCCGGCTGTGTCGTCGGGCTGCCTGACAGGCTCCAGGTAGTATGTTGGAGCCCAACCCTCAGCGTCACCCCAGCGGATGTACCACCAGCCGCTCTCCTGCTTCTCCAGCACCTCTACCTCCACCCCGGCAGGGAAGCTGAGCTCTGAGTCCTGGACCTTCTCGTAGGGGTCTGTGGTGCGGTAAAGGCTGCAGCCCTCCAAATCGGAGTCCCCCCGGCTGCCTTTGGAGTAGATGGAGGAGAGGTCGGACGTGCTCTGGGAAGAGAAGGAATCCTCGGAGGAGATGACTGAGGCCGTCTCAGAGTCCTCCCCTTTGGACGCCTTAGTGCCGTTCTTAAGCTGCCCTGTAGGCCTCAGCTGTCTCCTCAGGGTGATGATGTCCATCTTCTCCGCGCTGGAGGCCTTAGCCAGCTGGGGTTTAGGCCTGACCACTGGCTTTGGTTTAGAGGAAGACCTGGTGGAGGCGGTCTTGTTCTCCTCTTGGTCTTTCTTAGGTCTGGACTGCTGGGACAGGTCTGGGGTGGACTCTGTGGAGACAGATTTAGGACTGCTGGATGCCTCCTCCGCTTTGGTTGGAGACAGGCTCCCGTTCAAGTCAATCTTGAGCTTGTTCCCTGCAGCTCTCCTCCCCCCTAATGTGGGCTTTGAGTTTGCGGCCCTGCCGGTTTCAGACAGGACACTTGTCTTGGAGGAGTTCGAGTCTCTACTGCACTGCCTCTCTGGAGTCTCTCTGAAGGGCCTAAAGCCGTCATTCTCATAGATACACTCTCCCTCTGCCTCCCCCTCTGCCTCGGGGCCATCCTCAAACGACTCAGCCATCTTAAAGGAGGCACTGTGGAGCGATGAGGCCGGGGAGGGCTTGGAAGACAGATGAGAACCTTTCTCTGAGGAGGCGTCTTCATTCTTCACATCCACCAAGGAACTCTCTCCCCTCAGAAACTCAAACTCGGACTCCATGTCCAGATCACCGATGGCAGGGACATCGTACTCTGGCTCCTCATACACAGGTCTCCCGGGAGACACAGGAGACTCTGGGGCCTCAGACCCGGGGCTGCTGGGGGGTGCAGTCTCCACTGAGTCCTGCTTCTTAACGGGTGGCGCTGGCGGTGGGACTTTGGGTCGGCTCAGAGTGCTCGTTCTACGGTTCAGGTTGGGCTTTTTACGTTTGTCAATATAGGAGCAGGGAGCCCAGCCCTCCTTCTCTCCTATCTGAACATACCACCAGCCACCAGAGTTCTTCTCAATGACCTAAAATACAGATCCAGGAGAGAGTTTATTTATTATTTGCATGGTGTAACATTGTAATGTGGTTTAATTTTTGGCTTAAAAAGACAGACTGTAATTTCAATAATGGAATGTGTGTGGTAATTACAAATGTATAACAAGACTACAGTTATTACAATAGCATTATACTATACATATGTGTGGTTATTACACAGCCATTTGCTCATCCTTTTATAAGCATAAGAAAGAACCTAAAGACAGTGTCATAGATGCAAAGGTAAGCTGGACATTTAATGGCCTTAAACAACATTCACTGCCTGTGAACCACCACTAGGGGCAGAGTGGTTAACCAACTGACTGACTGAATGACTGACTGAGTGAGTTAGTGACATTTAGTTAGTGTTAGAGTTAGTGACACCTCTATGACAGTTAGTCATAGAGGTGCTTTGCATCTAAAAATAACTTACCTCAGCTTTCTGTCCTCCATTAAAGCTGATACCATCTGATATGCAGGACTGAAATTCTGCAATGGTGTAATACTCTGCTTCAACAGTAGGGGGCTCTGGTGGTGAGGGCAACTGGAACCCCTGAGTAGAATGAGAATGGCACAGTTGATATAAGCTTTGTTGCAGAAGCAATAATATGCATAAAAAAAGAGAGGAAAAAAACTCTTACCAATGTCGCGTCTCTTCGGGGAGGTGGCTTTTGCCTGAGAATTGGGGAACCTGTACAATTGATAAAGTAAGAGCATTAGATTGTTTTGTTTTTTTCATTACACAGGCAGTTAATCCCTAACTACCACAAAAAGTTCAACCAATCACGGCGACGGACCTACCAATCTCCACACGGTGAGGGGCAATACGGGCTACGGCTGGCGAAGGAGGCTCTGCTTTGCTCTTTCCATCCTGTGGGGTGTTACTGGGGCTGGAGGAGTCCGAGCAGGGGATCGGCAGGCTGATCTCTCTCCTGGCAACTTTGGGGCTCTCCTCAGGCAGACCTTCAGTCTGCACATCCTTCTCACTCAGGGCCTTCTTGTTGAGCAGGTTGCTGATCTCCATGATGTTGCCGATGATCTCAACTGGGCCGGTCACCGTCTTTTTACGAGGAGAGAGGTCATCCTTCATCTTCTTCAGGTAGGAGGCTGGAGCCCAGCCCTCCTTGTCCTGGTACCTGGGAGGGAGAGGGAGACAGAGAGAGTGAGAGAGAGAGAGAGAGAGAGAGAGAGAGGGGGAGAGAGGGAGAGAGAGAGAGAGAGAGGAGGGAGAGAGAGGGGGGGGGAGAGGGAGGGAGAGAGAGAGAGAGAGAGAGAGAGGGAGAGGGAGAGAGAGAGAGAGGGGGAGGGAGATAATAGTCGTAACGATAGAGTTGATAATTGTGTCTGTGTGAAAGGAGAGAGAAAGGGAGAGGCTGAGAGTCTGATGGAAATAGAGTTGATAATTGTGAAATAAGAGAGAGAGAAATGGAGTGAGAGGAGAGGAGGTGGAGGT
>OMKL01001322.1:0-10218 GCA_900302295.1 Parasudis fraserbrunneri
CAGCGAGCGGAGCGCCAGGCGCGTGACCTGTAACGTCACAACCGCGTGTGAGACGCCCTGAGCAGCAGGCTGCACCAGGCGCATGACCTTCAATGTGGAGGAGACGGAGGAGACGCCTGAGCAGTGAGAGGACCGGCAGGCAAGGGACACCGTGTGCCAGCGGGAAGTGCACTGTGCACGACTGGAGCAGGTGTGCCGTGACAATCGTAATTCCTATAAATGGAGAGCCGTTTCAACAGAATTGTTTATATGATTTAAGATTATAAGTGTTCAATTACATATTTGGAAGATGTGTGTTGATTATATTTTTATTTTTCAGAACACATATTCACTGTTGTAAATTAAAGTCTCCTCTCAAAACCAATTTTCTGGCCAGAATCTTTTCCTCCATAGAAGTCCTACTCAAACCAGGTCCTCATCTTCACAGCGACTTACTAAATGTCCCCAGGTCCTCATCCTCACAGTGACCTACTAGATGTCCCCATGGTCCTCATTCTCAGTGACTTATACAAAATGTCCCCCAGGTCCTCATCCTCACAGTGACTTATACTAAATGTCACCCAGGTCCTCATCCTCACAGTCAGTGACTTATACTAAATGTCCCTGAGGTCTTCATCCTCACAGTGACTTACATTCAATGTGGAATATGGCATAGCATAGCGTAGCATAGCAGTATTATAGATATTTAGACCAGGTCCCCAAAATGAATGGAAGTGAATGTGGAGCCTGACACCTGGGACGAATGGTGGTGTTGACAGAGGACAGCAGCGGTCACTAGCTTATTGTAGATGCACTTAGATAGAGGTAAGACTGCTGAAACTTGACAAGTTCTACTAAAGATAAATATCCCTTTAACAGTAAAATGTGTAATTTCACTTGAGAAATAAACTGACAGTTATGATGCAATGCAGGTTGATGCTCTTGCCTTATCATGGCTACGAGCAACAGAGAGGCATGGGGAGTTGATTCAGCTCACCCCCCTACCCCGACTGTTGCAGAGGGTTGAGACAAGTATTTTCAGGTATTTCTGCTTTATTAGAAACAGTATAAAGTGACAGGAAAGAGTGACGAACCCTGACGGAGAGGGAATGGGGATGACATGCAAGTTTCCAGGGCCGGATTCGAACCCAGGACACTGATTATATGGTAAGCAACTTAGCTTAGGGAGATTGCAACCTTAACCCTCCGACTGCGTTTAGATTACCTATGCTGACTGTATTGACTTTTCCGAAACCTGCTCAGACCCACTGACACCAAGAATGAATATCTGACAACAAGGATGGGACACAGCCTCGTGTATTTCCGATGCTTGATTCTTCTTCCATACTGACACGATATCTTGGAACTATTTTGTTTCTTTGAAGAAGCCAGTGTATTACTACGTGCTGGGGCCATCTAGCTAGCTAGTTCCAAGATATCGCGTTGGTCTGAGCGAAGAATCTAGCATTGGAAATACACGAGGACTGTTGTATTCTGTTGTGGATGGTTAAAACTTTTGTTTGCATGTTGTGGTGTGGAACAAAAACATCTGTGTTACCAGAACTGTGCTGTCTGCCACACTCCCCTCCCCCCCCGATTTTACAACAAATCTTGTGAGGGATGGCCCATTCTATGCTATAGACTCAAGTGGTGTGTGCCCCTTAGGCCCAAGACACATTTATCCTTGTAGGGAACAACCCGTGTGATGACCAGGTTCCCCCGCGAGATTCAGTACCTGAGCTCAGAGTAGCACACCACAACCCTGCGACACCAGCCCTCGCCCACGGAGAAGGTAGTTAGGTCCGGATGGTTCTCTGTGGTCTTGTGAATCAAGTAGCGGAGCCGACTCGGTAGAGGGGGGAACAACAGCACACTGGACAGGGGGCACAAGACGACACGATGAGAGAGAAGTGGAGAAAGGTGACGTGACATCTGCAAACCTTTAGGAACGTCACCATTAACAGCACAGTAAACTGTAATGACTCAGTTGGATGTTGTGACTGTTGTCACGGCGTGTAACCCGCGCTCTACCGGGCACTCTAACGAAAGCCTGCTGTCTACCCGCGTGCAAACTGGGGTAAACAGATACGGCTTACAAGAGCGGAACTCGGAAGTGGAAATCAATGGTCTATGCTCCTAAAAACAATTCTGTTTAGAAACTAAAACTGGTTGGAGCTAAAACAGGCAGCTAAAGTTATCTAAAATTAAATTCAAAATTGACTTTTAGCATAACTAAAAGTCTTTAGAGTTTTGGCTTGTAGCCAGGTTAGCAGATACTGGAACTGAAGAACCGCCTATTCCGCTCTGGTTTTGCAGATATCCAGAAACCCCCAATTCAAAGTGAATAGTTGCCCGTCTACATGATCAATGCAATATAACATCGAAAATCGATGAATCACACACGTAGTTTTTTTCATCTCTATTTTAGGTTAAGGTGGGGCATGATGTCTCCAGTGAGGTTAAAGTTAAGGTTACAGTAAGGGTTAGGTTTATAAACGACTTTTATAGTGAAAGATCTATGAAATGTGGGTACTTTCTAGCCATGACCAGTCTACAGGTAGTGTGACAGGTATATTACCAGTTATCTGTTGGTCACCATCTACGAGTCACACAAACAAAAGGCGCACAACTGACAAGATCAAAGAAGGTCAGACCAACTGAAGAAGAGTATTTTCCTTATACAAGTGGGCGTTACCTTTTGTGGTTGCCTTTCTGTAGGTAGGCATCCAGTTCATCCAGGACCTTGTGCACAAAGTCATTTTCTTGCTTTGGGAGATAGAGGCCATCAAAGCAAGGAAACGCCAGGGTGGATGGAGAATGGTGACTGCTGTTGACAGTAAAGTCGTTGTAGTGCCGTGGAGTGGAGTGTGGCTGACCTAGCTGTAAAAAAACAAACAATGACGACAACGTTACACGTTTTAACGTTAAGCATGTTCCTAAAATTAAGATAGGTATAAGCTACGCACTAATATGCTATACGTCCGTTTTTCTTAGCTGTCAACAACTACAAGATACATTTCAAATCGACAGCAAGCTAGCCATCGTGCTAGACATCTGTGTAGACTGTTAACTGTTGGTTTCTGCATCCTCCGAAGCAGCATCATTAGCTAACGTTACCCTAACGTTACGCTTTTAAATTTAGGCAAGACCACTGTATCCGATGTGAACTATCTTAATAAGTTAATGAATCCTTACCTTCACACTTACAGAGTAGGGCAAAGAGTTATAATTCAGGACAGGTGGTTAGTGGTTAACCTTAACTAACGTTAGTTGTGTTCTTCTTGATTTTACCGCGGTTGGCTTTTTTGGTGCATTACCGCCGCCAGTTGGCCTGGAGTGTGGAAGGGATCATTGCAATACTGTATTACAACGTCAAGATAATGATTGTAAACTAAATAGGGGAAAACAGAAGAAAAACGAATTATATTATATAGACTTAAATAAAGATGCATAACATTGTTCAGCTGAATTTCTTTGAATGAGCATATATCCCTTAAATCAATATTAACGGTTTTATTTTTTATTTTTCTGTTGCATGCATGTCTGCACAGAGTTATATATTCTCATAGTTCACTGTCAGTAAATATTGAACAATAAGTACTGGACTACAGGAGAGTTGCAAGCCTGCAAAAATGTAAATTTTGTGTGCTAAACAAATAAACTAAACTAAACTAAACAAAGGCTTTGAATGGGTTGATTGGGTTCTGGAGGTGTGGTTATGGCAATTGTGCAGGGTTGGGTTGGTCTGTGGTGGTGGGGCCCAATGTGATATCTTTTGATGGGGCCCAAAATCACTGACGGCACCCCTGTGAGGGCCACTGGGTGCTGAATGCCTGAGGAGCAGGAGCCTTAATGGGGCTGCAGGTGAGGTAGTCAGTAGAAGCCTCCATTTCTGTTGAGAGAGGAAGGCTGTTGCTGGGGGGATGCGTTTCTCTCCTGTAGCGGCGGGATCCTGGGGAATATGCACATTCCCAATTCCCTGGAGCACTCGGACTAGGGGGACCTGTTGTCTGAAGAAGAGCAGCCTCTGCTGGTCTCAGAGCTCCTTGCACACAAACGGCAGAGAGCCAGAACCTCCTTTTTAGCTGCAGTCCGTCTCAAAAAAAAAGTTTGCCATGATTGCATGCCATGATAGAGACATGCAATTTACCAAGGTGATAGATCTTGGTATCCCAAGGCATCACAGCAAATATTACACCAATCGGCCTGATGGTGGCGCTATAATCAAAGGCCAAAATGTCAAAATTTGAAAAGCCATAACTCATACACTCTAACTCCAATTGACACAAGATTTTGTACATATATTTAGGCCTACACCTATCCTTGGTCTACATTTTGCTTTTTTGAGAATAACTTTTTATTCCACCTAGCACTCCTTGGTTGTCCACCCTTTACTCACGAAACCTGCTGCTAGGGACAAACATCTTTCACTGTGTAATTCTGATAGCTGTTAGGGCCAAACAATATGACCGCTGAATTTTGGAAAAACACCTTGTAAACAGGAAGTGTGGTGTTAATCATAAACGTTTTGTCTGATCTGCACCAAAATTCGCACGTCTTTCTTCCATGATGGGGAAGAGGTGTGCAAAGTTTTGTTTCGGGTGGATGGACAAATAGACAGACAGACAGACTTCTAGCTGCTTGGTCACAGCAAAAAATTAGTGGGTTCCCTCTCTGATTTCACGAATATTGACTGTCATATGAACATATATGTGAATTCTTCAAACAGGTGGCATTCCGTTTTAATAAAGCAAATAATTACAATCCACTGAGAGAAGCAACAAAAAATTAAATGTTGGTGATAAGAAGCAACATTCATTTTGAGCATCCCACAGAGGTCGTAGCGCCAAAATAGTGACTAAATGGAGAGATAGAATCGGCTTAGGTTTAAAGTGGTAATCCGCGAGATTGTTTTGGCAACATCTACTGGTGATAAGAATCACTGCTGTTGCATTTGTGCACTGTATTGACTTATTTTCCATCCTGAAAATTCATGCTTACTACTGAGTTAAACAAACTGCTGTTGCTGGTGGTGATGTAAAACGCATCACTTCCTCTGTGGCGGATGATTTTCCAGGAAATGTCCTACCAGACACCAATGTTTAGAACAGCCAATGTAAAAGCATTGATGAACTGGGTATAGGTAGAATCACTATTGTGTTACATCAATTGGCGATAGAGAGTGGCAAAATGGACACTTATTAACATGAAAATGTTTGAGATTATTACTTTAATGTCTCATTACGTTTTTGGTGGATCATCAGAGCATTATAGACTTGGTGAGCAGATCTGAGCAGCTTTCTCTGTGAAGCAAAGTGGTGATTGAGCCTTCTGTCGTGTGCAGTGCCAGATGTCATAGCAATCATGACCCCCTCGGGACCTCCAGAAACGGGCCTTCAAGGGAATTGATCTATCTGCTTCTTAATGATGTCTATGTGTGGAAGAAAAATTATCATTAGTGTTTTGTAATAGAACAAACTATCCTGGAGGGCAACGCCACACTGTAATGTATATGAAGGTGTATATATATATAGACCGTTTCAATACATTTACACCATCTTACGCTGGTCCTTGGCAACATCCTGTTTGACAGGTGAGAGTATGGATGAAATGGGTGCAACAGACCCTGGAGTATCCTGACAGTGTCCAGCTATCTCTTGACTGATGCAATCCACGTATTGTACTGAGGTACGGGAACAGCGTCACACAGGACCACAAGGCCCTGCAGAAAGCGGTGCGGTCAGCCGAGCGTACCACCAGAGGTGAACTCCCCAACCTGCAGGATGTTTATACCAGGCGGAGCAGGACTAAGGCCAAGAGAATCATGAAGGATACCAGCCATCCAAACAATGAACTCGCTACATGCTACCACAGCTTTAAGGCCAACACAGAGAGGCTCAAGGGAAGCTACAACCCCCAAGACATCCAGATCCTAAATGAGGACGGTCTAGTACCTGCACAATACTCACAATACTCACTGCATCATGCATCCATATTCATTTGCACAACCATTCATTTGCACAGCTGTGAATTTGAACTACACCACTTGCCATCTTTCTGATTCCCTGTATTTGTACACATTTTGTACTTGAACACCCACCTACATCCTTGATCTTGTGTTTAGATTCTCTCAGGTACATCCAGCATTGGCAGCAACCTTTCCCAGTACCATTCCACAGCAGCCACTGACAAAGCTGCCTGCGAATGGTGGAATTGACACCAGGGGGAGCACTAACATTCTTGTTAATCGGCCACATGGGTATGGTTATCGGCCAATGCCAATAATCTGAAAATGGCAGATATCAGCCAACCGATTAATAGGTCTATCACTATTGTGTACCGTCTCTTAGTAATTTATTTCTGCCAAGTACTCCCTTGACCAACCATTTTCTTTTTGACAGATTCTTTGCCCCCCCCCCCTCTCATTTTTTACAGCAAATCATGTCAACATACTTAAAACTAAGGCCCTCAGCGGCAAAGCTACATTTCTTGTAATGCAAAAGACATATACAGTATTATACATTTCTTGTTGTAACGTGGGAAATAGCATCATATTTAATGTTGCATAGAAAAGGTGATTATGTTCATTTAGCAATATTTAAAGCTGCACCGGGTAGTTCTGGGAAGAAAAAAATACCTCCACAGTAACTAGTTACAAATGCTTGAATATTGTTTCATCTAGACACAAATCCAAAAAATCACCCTTTGAAGGTTTGAGGTGGTCCACAGTTCTCGGAGGGGTGGGGATCGTCTCAAACTGCCCTTACAATGGAAAACATTTTGGAGTTTCCAACTAAAAGCTATGGTGTTTCCAGGTCTTAATGAGGAAATTGATTATTCTCCTTTTTTTAACAATCATGTGTTTTGTTTTTCTTTGGGGGAGACATAAGCTCATGTGTTTATAAAATATAATTGTTTTTGTGGTGTGTCTTGCCATTTTACTCACTGTTTCGTATGTTGTAGTTTACAATTGTGTCTCTTGATGTGGGTCCTCCAATTTGTCACCTGCTCAATCTATTATGGTAATGAGTATGATGTAATTTCCGATGTATTAAATAGATATGTGTGTATTTTAACCTTGTTACTATGCATTAGCCAAACAAATAAAGGCTTTTTCATTTTTCTACAAGAGTGCCTTTGATGCTATCTTTTTTTGAGTAGGCTGTATGTTACTTTACTTTTACTTTGTCGTCGTCGACCTCTTTGGTAGTCTGCCGACCGGAAATTGAAAGAAAATGTCGCAGTGGATCTTGGGATAGCAGGAACTTCAGAGGTCAGAAAATCAGAACCAAGGAAAACTCCAATATGTCGGTTGCTGGGCTGTCGTCCTTGAGTCGCTGTGGTGTTCTGGCATTCCGATCCCCTACCGGAATGGTGGTATGGCTACATCTATATATCTGAAACATATAAAAAGCCGTCATCGCTACCGATTGTTAGAAAAATGTGTATAGCTTTGCTCCGCGATCTACAAAGCTACCTGACAGTGGAGGGACCCGTCTATTTACTGATGAGCTAACATGCTGTGTAGAGGTCTAGTGTTAGCTAACGAGCTTAGCTAACGTTACATGCATGTCAACAACAAACGAGTCACCTGTGCCTGACTGATGTTACATAATAGATCTGGTCCTATTTTCTTGACAGTGAAGCTAGCTACTGTTAGCCAACGGCGCTGTTCACTAACGTTAGTGTAACCACAATGTTAAAATGCCTCAAGTGACAGGAAACAACTGGTTACTTATCCATTTAGTGGCTCACCTGTATCTTTATGCGGTTTCCAGTTTACTAATCGAGTGGTGGTCAGCAGCAGAAAGTACCTTTTGATTCATGTAACGTTAGTTCAGTGGTTGTTGTTTACAATGAATGTGGTGTGAGTTCAGCTCAATTTTAAAGTTAGAAATACATGTCAAACAAAGTAGGCTACGTCTTTCTTTATTAATATTTAATGACTTTATCATCAGATTCTCTCCTGAGTGTAAATGTGATTTTGGTCAAGTCCATTAGTTCATACTGTGTTTGCTGTCATGCTTGAACGCGTGAAGTTGCAGTTGAAACTTGTAATTAATTACGTGGTAGCCAGTAAAAAGTAGCCTCAAATTGACAAGCTGCCCCAGTCAATACTTATATTAATGCAGTAGGATCCAGGATGAGCAGCAATAATGATGATGCAACATGGCTGCTATCCCCACATGAGGCATCTACCCACCCTACCGACCCTGCCGACCCCACCGACCCGCTCCACTGACCAGAACATCCTGAAAGTCTGTGACACAGAGTTCTGGGGGTCACCACCATCCAGGGTAACTTGAGATGGGACAGTCAGGTGGACCACATGTTGACCTCAGCCAACAGGAGGCTTTTTGCTCTGCGTCGCCTGAAGAAATTTGGTATCCAGAGAGACCCAGAACTGGTCTCCATGTATACAGGCTACGTGCGGCCGGTGCAGGAGTATGCAGTCCCTGTCTTGCACAGTTCCCTGACTACAGACCAGGCTAAAAGGCTGGAAAGCACGCGGAAACTGGCTTGTAAAACCCATACTTGGACAGAGGTACTCTGGGTACCCAGAGGATCTCTGCACTCTCAGATTGTGCACTCTAGCAGAGAGACACACTCAACTGTGTCTGGGCTTTGCCAGAAAGCTGCTTAAGTCCAATTTCAGTGACTGGCTACCCCTCCCTCCCTTCCTCCCTCCCTCCCCCTCAGGGAGGAGCTCACAGGTCGCCAGACAAGGAGCTCAAACATGTTTGTTTTTGTAATTGCACAAAATAACTTAGGGTTAGCAGTGGGTGATAATGGTCCATTATGGAGAAAAACCTCTTCTTCTTCTTGTCCTTCCTACCAGGCGGTTCGCTATGCCCAGACAGCAGCAGCTCCAGCAGTGCAGCCTAGAATAAAAAAGTTCCAGATATACCGTTGGGACCCAGACACACCAGGAGACAAACCCCGTATGCAGACCTACGAGATCGACCTCAACGCGTATGTGCCGTTAAAGCTTCTCCATTAGGCTGTTGCAATGAGGACTTTGCCTTAATGCTCGTTATCTCTGTGACAGATCTTAATCTTAAATGAGGTCTCTTGCAGATCTTATTTAAAGGTGCACTGCATAGTTTCTTTTTGGGGGGGGGGGCTAACCTCTGAAAAGTCAAAATAAAGTATGGTATGTCTTTAGTAAAAACTGGATCCCCGGAAAACTGTTTGAAACAAGAAAGTATCTGTTTGGCTGTGGTGCACGTACCCTCCCACCACCTTTACCATACAAAGAAGCATGCTCTAAGAGCAATGTAGGTTCACTTTGTTTCAAAGGGTGATGTTTTTGGCTCGGTGTCTCGATTATAAACAATATTCAAGCATTTGTAACTAGTTATTTTAGAGGTAATTTTTTCTTCTCAAAACTACCCTTTAAGTAGCTTTGAATAATACTCCTCAACATCTGAAAGGCGCTGTTTGAATAATATTTGGATTCTGCCATTCACATGGCAAGATTCAGCAGAGGGACACTGTCGCCGGTAGACGTTTGCAAAATAGCAACATAAGTATCAAGTCCACTACGACTAATACGAGGATCCACGTTCAAACCGTAGCTTATGGCTACGAGCTAGTGCAGCTTGGCCCAGCTGGAAACCGAGCTGGGATGGGCATCTGCAGCTTGGAAAACATGATGCTACCAAACACACAATGAACATGTTCATTCTAAGCCCTCTGTGCCCTGCTTTCTTGTCAATATTCTTGTTCAATATTCAAATCTCCATTCGAATTAGCCCCATTTAATTCAATTCATAGTAGAATGGTATTCTTGGGGACAATTAACAGCCCCAGTCTGTATGTTAAGATGGATGCCTTGTGTGTGTTGTACAGAGCAGTCCTCACCCAGAATATCAGTTTACATTCATAAATTGATGCATTGATAAGTACACAGATAAATGAACTGTCAGTATGCAGACTTTCTCTACTTTAACTTTTGACTTCAGCCTCTTGTTGCCATGGTAACAGTTCCATCAGTAATCCCAAAATTATGGTTTTTTTGGGGGGTCTGGTCCTGTTCATCCACTACGCTGAAGGAGGAAGCTGTTACTTTAAAATAGCACTCTTAAGGACAGTGCACTATTAAGGAACCAAGAACAGCCTTCAGATGGCTCTGACACCAGGGCAGGTTCCCTGTGTCTTCCTCCCCCACCTCTTCCTGTAATAAGCTCCTCAGTGTCTGTCAGTGACGCACTTAAGCCACAATCTGTTTATTTGGGG
>OMKL01001328.1:8455-26006 GCA_900302295.1 Parasudis fraserbrunneri
GGGGGGGGGGGGTAATTGGTCTTGAAAGATAAGTGCCTGTGGCTCTTCAAGAGAAAAAAAAAAGAAGAATTTTCAGGCCAAAATAAAATTTGCAAGATTAAATATTTAGAAGTGATCTACGTAAACCAGGTCTGACATGAAATCCCAGAGTGGTTTATTTAAGAACCTCTAGGACCAACAGGGACAACAACAGATTAGTGGTCAACCAATATGGGTTTTTTCAATGGCCGATGCAGATATTTAGAGAGCAGGGCAGCCGATGGCCGGTATAATGCCGATATGATTTTGTTTTTGCATCCGATAATATACCACAATTTCATAATAAGAGATTGAGACACATGAGACACAAAATATTTTATCTTTTCTTTAGTAGATCTGCACTCTACTTATTATTTTAAATCAACAAATGCATCAAACACAATAATGATTGAAAAAAAAATTGAATCAGGTGACACTGTGGGTGTGGTTATCTATTTATTTATTTAAAAATGTTCACCTACAGAAATGGGAAGAAATTATCTAATGTGATCACACTAAAATCTAATTTAGTGTGATCTGAATCTAAAAGAATATGGAGAGTCGAGAGAGGGTGGAGGGAGGAGGGGGTTGCCATGCAACAAAGTTCATGTGCCAGATTCGAACCCCCAATAACCCAAGCACATGGTATGCGACTTAGCCCCGCCAAAGCCCACCACAAAGACAATATTTCTCACACACCAACTTTATTTCACCCTTTTGGGCCGTGTCACTATTCAGCAATACTTCTTGCTCGCTGTCAAAATGACAGATCCTCTCATAGGTCGAGGTTAATCATTAGAAAAACTCAGTAACAAGATACATGTGTGTGAGGATTCCCCTTCATCTGGGCCGCACATGAGAACATGCTCATATATCAAGCTGAAAGGAATAGAGATAAGAGGGAGGATGCAGAGGAGGGGGGTCTGACCTATCTCTATCCAATCCCGCTCGTCTTCTGTTCATAAAACATAACACTCGTCTGGGCTTTTGTCAAAATATGGCTGGGGCTGAAATATCAAGCAAACAATGCATCATAGTTACTGGGCTGAGGACCTCAGTTCTATATGAAAAATAGTAGTTACAACAAGCATACATGGATAACTTGCCACTCTTCCACACACACACTGCCAAATCCTCCACCTGCACGCACACACGTACACACGTACACACACACACGTATGTACACACACACACACAGACTTGAGCGGCCCTTCCTCCCTTATCCCTGTATTAGATTCACTAATGGCACTGGGACAAAGCTAATTCCTCATCCTCCGTTCCTTCCAATCTCCTTTCATCCGCCCCCTCTCCAAACCCCTCAAAAGGATGTATCTCGTCCCAGACACGCGTGCACCGGAACACACGGCCACCTGAGAGCACAAGAGGGAATGTTTCCAATCAGCTGTTCCAAGGAGGCCGACACCGACCCCAATCCGTCTCTGGGGCCCGGCGAGATCCGCCTGTTTGACACCCGCTGATGAAGGACTTGGAGCGAGTTGAAAGGAGGATGAGCTGTTTCGATGGAGGAGGAACATGGGAACATGTCATGCCCCCCCACACACACACACCCTTCCCTGCCCTTCTGTTGACAACTACACCCAGGGACTATGTTTACATTGGGATTATCCAGGAAATACGTTTCTACACACCGCAGCCGAGCGAGGATGATATGACAGCCTTAGGGTCACGACTGAAAAATGAATAAGGGGGAATACATGAACAGAGAGAGCAATCAGGGACAACTGCAATAGAGGCGCAATATTAGAACATGTGTGACTTCCTCAAAAGGAATGAGAATATGCAGGATGTTCACAATGTTGGGGGTCAGGGTTTTCATTTCCTGTATATTTAAACCCTTAGATGGTGCACCCAAGTGTTTTTTTTCTAGGGGTTTAACATACACACATTTTCAGATTCTATATGAATTTTGATTTCGAGGTCACAATTCGATAGAGTCTGTGCACGGAATGTTTGTGTAGTTGTCTTTCTTCCAACATGGTTGCCTGTAACCATTGGTAACCACATTCAAAAGAAAAAGCCTAATTTCTGTGCAGTGGTAGAGTAGGTAAAACACTGGAAAAGCATGATATTACTGTTCCACTGACATGTTTATAACATCCAGTAATAAGACACCAAATTATTACGTTTTTGTTGATATATTTCTCATCTCAACACATAGCAACTGTTGCTTTGCACATAGCAACTGTTGTGTCTTCCAACATGTAGGGAAAATTGGCATTCTAAACATTCTAAGACAGAGGGGGGGCTTTATATTTCAAATATTCATTATTTCACAAGAAGGAAGCATCTGTACCAAAGATTATAAACATGATAATGTGTTTGCATATCATCTCCCGACCCCCGGGTTCAGAACGAGAGGGGGAAATGAAAAAACCTAGGCAGAATCAACACTATTTGACATTTCTATATACTGTATTGAATGTACATTTTTGATTCTGTATTGAGATTGTTAGACCCCTATTTTTTCCTGACCAGCTATTTGGAAGATTTAAACATCAAGATGTCAGGCAAACTATACTGTAGTTTTTTTTCTTTTGCATAGGTTTCTGAATGAATTGCAATAGTGTCTTTCCCTTGCGTTAGGACTCTCAATAGCCTTACATAATTCCTAAAGGTTGTGATTTTAGAGTCTTCCACCTCCTCCCCTATGCCAACACCAAAACCCACCCCAGCGGCAACTGTACCACCTACATCTCTCCAGAAGCCAGGGGACACCCTTCTGAGTATAATGGGAGGCCTGGAAGCGCCTGAAAAAGACGGAGTGCAAGGGAGAATAGTGTGGGAAACTAGAAGCTCGTCAACTCTGGGCCACGGGGAGGAGGTGAGGACCCATCACTAAACACTCAATTAATCAAGCCGATTCCCATGACACGGCAAATATTAGTGCCATCTGCTTTCCTTCATGCAGGGGAGTGAGAGGTGGAGGATGGGGGGATGGAGGGAGGAAGGCAAGAAGAGGAGGAGGAGGAGGAGGAGAGTGTGGATGTCTCAGACAAGCCCCATTAGAGGTCTAACCACAGATGGCAAGTCTTACCACTGGGGCCACCCAAGTGGAGCTCACATGGGTTTGTGGGGGACATGGAGGTAAGGGGATGGGAGACAGAAATAGTGGACGGGGACACACATGGTAAAATGATGAGGAACATCAGCAATCTTGTCATCATCATCATCATCATCACAATTGTCATACTCGTACCATGTCCAAAGCTCCCATGGCCTTCTGGAGTGCGCTGGCGAGCGCTGCAGCCTGTACGGACCCACCTGTGATAACACAGGCTGACCGGGACAGTGTCTCTGAAAGAGAGAGATGCACGGTTCACTGTAAACCTGCATTACTGAGCAATGTTAATCACCTTTCAGGAGAATTTCTTTACATAATCGTACAACCACACACAGGATTTGGCTTGATTTATATGAGCGTGAGCGGGCTGCTATTAAAGTGCCCTTGGAGTGAAAAATTACTTTTTGGTCATGTTGCCTCTGTCTGGACGTACTGTACAGTTGTGTATCAACTGTATGTTTCTCATATATTTACAGTATATCCAAATTGTACTCTATTGCTGGAAGTGGCAACATTTTGTCACTGACCCTTCGTGTACTCGGGCATAAATAAAAATGCCATTAAATAAAATATCATCATACATTTTTGGAGCAATCCCACTTCCCACCTCCAGTCATGTAAAACCTTCTTGTATTGGTCCTTAATGCTGAAGTGAAGGCTAGCATCACTATCACTCTCCATTTAGATGTTAGTTTTGGTAAATGTTCAAGTCAAGTCACTCTCAGCTTTAACTGTTGCCTGATCAGCCTGTTAGATTAGCAAATGCATCAAATCTGGGAAATGCTTTAATAAGATGTTTCATTTAATTAGTCCCCATGACACCTAAAGAAGGCTCAACTGTGAATTCCAGCATCCTAGAACCACCTTCCTCTACACCCACTCTCAGCAGGCCCTTTAAATCTATATATCAAAAAATACAGAAATAACACACTGTATCCAGCATTGTCAGCTACAACAGACTAGGGTTGTGTGTCTATATAATATCCAAGCTACATAATATAACTTGAAGAATGCACTCAGTAGAGTGCAGACCTCTGCCAAAGCCTAACAATCTTCCCACTTTGACATTAGTTTCACATGCAACATTTTACTGGGTAGATGACAGAAACAAGAGTTGCAGATATTGCCAGTCTCGACAGACCCAGGCTATATGGTGATACCAGATGAAAGGTCACAGGGTCACCAAAACCAACAGGTTTCTCCCTCTAGTGGTATTGTAACTGTACTACTAACAGGTCAGGAGAAACGCTCATCTGAAAATGGCCTTGATGCCTTGATGTGGGCATTACAGGAAAGGTCATGGGGTCCCCAAAATCAATACATTTCTTCCTCTTGGGGTCATGAATGTGCACGTAAAATATTATGGAAATCCAGCCATTACTTTTCGAGATTTCTTGTTCTCAGTTTGGCCTGATGGAGGCGCTAGAGGAAAGGTCATGGGGTAACCAAAATCAATAGGTGTCTTCCTCATGAGTCATAAATGTTCACAGCAAATTTTGTGACTGTACAACCAAGGAGTCAGGAGATGCGCTCATTTGAAAATGTTGGCTTGATTGTGGTGCTAGGGGAAAGGTTGCGGTGTCAACAAAATCAATTGGTTTCCACCTCTTATGGTCATAAATGTGCACAGCACATTTCATAGCAATCCTCATGGGATTTAAAACACTTACTTACTCACTTACAGACGGGACCAATTACCTTCGGTAATGTGCACAGTTCATTTCATGGCAAACCAGCCATTACTTTTCGAGTTATCTCATTCATGGTACTTACAGAATTACTTACTCTCTAATATTAAGATATCTTCCTTTCATGGGCGGTTTCAATCACATCCTCCCCTGGCACAGTCAGCTCAAACCCTTTTGGCTTCCCTGCACCATGGAAGGAATCCCCTTTAACCCCCATCCCCCAAGAGGTCTCTTGCTTCTTGCCAGGTCATCATTGTAAATAAGAATACATTTTTAACTGGCTTGCCTGATTAAATAAAGGTTAAATAAAATAACATTAAAATAAATGTCAGGTCTGCAGTGCTGCAGATCTCGGCTGGAAATCTGAGCTGCCTGCTCATGTGGACCCTCCATATTCCATTTCCTTGCTGGTGTTAGGACCGCTGTTGATGTCCTTTTTCTTCTCTCCGCCTCCTCGCCTTGCCTGAGGAACTGGATTTGACAGGGAATAGCCAGTGAGCCTTCCTTGTTTACTTCCTGCCTCCTGGTCTCCAGCACCTCTGCCAGCTTGTTCAGAACCTGCTAGTGTCACCAGCTGTACTGTCCCTGTGCTGAGGTGACCTTGTAGCTTGACAGAATGTGATGGGAGATCTGCATTGGTGGTTCCACAGAGCCGGCAGGCCTACTCCATCTTCATCACCTCTGTGACTACCAGGGATTTCCTTTCTTGTTGGCCCTGGACCAGATCAGTTGCGGCTCTCCCCATCCCAAGCCTGTTTGACCTGTTTGCACCATGCCCACCATCTCCCAGTGCTGCAGTCTGCTTACTGCCGTACCGACTTCTTTTGCCTTCCACTTCCTGCCTGTGCGCACCTGAGCATTTGCATTCCTCACAGTCTGGTCAGTGGACACCCTCCACTCCATGACCAGCATTGGTTTCTCCTTCATCACTCACTGCATCAGCCACTGCTGATGGATTTCAGTGAAAGATGCAGTGTGTTTCCCCACCAAGAGACCCGTTTCTAAAAGACAGCATGGCAGACCCAGCCTTACAGAGGTACCAGTTGGCTCTGGTATCCATCCTACTCACGGCATCTTACTTTCTTAATTCCATTTCTTGGGTGCTATAAGGAATGCAGGCACTTGGTAGAGATGTGCACAACCCCAGATTATTGTTGTTGTTATATATATGGGAATATATTAGGCCTGAGCAGTGTTTAATTTAATAGTTTAGATTGAATATAGCACTCTTAGTTTAGTTTGTGGGCTAATCAGGTTGTTGAACACAGGAAAAGTTTTCCTTTTCCCCCCAGCATATTGTGAACAGTTCAACTTAAGGTTTTAAGTCTGAAAAAGCAAGAAAAAATTAACTTGTAAATTTTAAAGCCTGTGATGAAGCTCACATACAAGTGATTACTTGGACACATCAACAACACATCTACAACACACGCATGAATGCACACATACATGCACTCACATTCACATGCACTCTCACACACACACACACACACACATCGGGATGGGAACTTCTTCGCAACGTCCTCCCCAAAGACAGACAATGAATTCATTCACAAAAAAGGCTCTGGGCATAATCATTGTGCTCCTTATGTCATCGCCAAGTAGGCAATTGTTGGTCCAGGTGCTTGCAGAGGTGAAATGTAGGGCTGTGTTTATTTGTGTAGTCCTTCCTTGTCCTGACTCGTTCACAGACTGCATACACCCATCCCTTTCTGACAAACCTAAACAGCACTACAAAGCATCCTTTCCTCTGAGGACAATGAGGGACTATTTTCATTCAATTCTAAAGCTAGACTGTGTCACAGAGAGACAAAAACATCCCTAAAAGGTCCTTACATGGCTCATTGTTGACCATATGACCTGCCTTTATTCATGTAATCGTATACATCATGTCTGCGCATAGTGGATATGAAATGAAAAATGGGCTAAATACTGTATGTACACTGTTGGGTATAGTATAATGACATATGTATGAGAAAGGAACGTACCTTTGACAATGGACTCGGCAGCAGCCAGATCTCGTTTGTAGGTCACCTAGAGGACAAATCCACTTGGTTTAACATTACACTACAGTTCTGATACAGTATATAGTATACCACATTCGCCTTCATAGTTATTTCCGAAAATCAAGGTCTGGATATCAAATCAATACACGGGAATGTGCCCTTTTCTACCATCACTCATAACTTTTGATATCTGAGCTCTTCTTTGTGCCTGTATGATAAACCAGTAATGAGCATACAGCTGTGCTGAGCACAGTGTCACCAGATACGCTGTCCCCAAACCAGGCCCCAGGCTAGCTCACCTTCCATAACGTTGGCGGGCCCTCTATGAGCTTGGCATTGGTGCCACAGTACTGCAGGGCCAGATGGAGGCACTCGGTGCCAAACTCAAAGTCTGCCTCGCTGCACTAAGAACAGGACACAAGAGACATGGGGTTGTTGAGGACTGTTGACAAGAAGCGTCGGTGCATCCAAATAGTTTCATATTTCCTAAACGTTGGATTGGAGAAGTCTACAGGGGACAAATAAAAAAAAAAGGGCCAATGAGAGGTGAAACTGTTGAGTCTGACATGAGTTTATAAGAGGGTTATGCACTGGGATCTCAGATGGAATCAGATTGCAGTCTCCGTAGATCACATGCAAGTTTGGATCGAGGCGATGAGCTCATGAGGTTTAAGATACAGTCAGGACTACAAAGGCAAAATCATGCTACCTGAGATTATACGTGGGCAATATTTTATCGAGCTATAAAAGAGAGGGGGCTTTTCTCTCAGGGACCCTGGAACAGAGGAGAAAAATGACAGGAGTAACACAGCCTTGGTGCTGTGGTAATTTAACCTTTAGTATTTTCTCCTGCTACAAAGCCCCTCACTAGGGACTGGATAAAGTGTCTCCCCTTTTGTCTTTTCACTCCTAAGTTCTGCCAGCCTCAATGGACGTCAAGCTGCAAATGTGCCGCTCTGGCAGATTTTTCACGAACATGTCCTACAGTGCTAACCTGACAGACACCTTACACTTTCCCCACTTTTGATGGACTGAAGAGGGGAGGAGGAGAAGAGGGGGGGGCACACTCTCAATCTCCCCTAAGCCTCTCTTTCGCACACCATCATTTACCGTACATCTCCGCAAATTTGTCTTAATTTTCCCAACTTCACTGGCCTTGACACTGTAGCGTGAATTTGAGCTCATTTTCTGAAAAAGCCCAAGCCAAAACCAACAGGGCTCTCAAGCAATGTGAAATTCACATGTGCCAGGAATAAAAATAACTAGAGACAAATGGGGCTCCAATTGGAGGCATACTTAAGGTCTTAGCTCAAGGCTTCCTGTGTCCTTCAAAAACACTGGTATCTGAATCACCATCTAATGGAGCCAAGGTTCAAATAGCAAAGCCCTGAAGAGTCTGAACTGTTTGAAAAATAAATAGGGCAAATTTCGGCACCTCAAGATTCATGTTAGGCAGGCCTGCATAAGCTAGCCAAGTCTTACCAGTAAGCCCCCCCACTTTAAGATAAGAATCAAGGCACTTCGGGTTTTCGTCAGTGGAGAAATCTTTTTTCCAGGTATTGGTAAAATCCTCTATATTATTCAAATCCTCAAGTTATACCTAAAGGATTGCCATATTATTTCAATGTTTTTTTTAAACATTATTTCCTCCAAAGCCTTGTTTGAGTCTTGTTCAACGGACCGATCTGCCATAGTGTGCCAGAGCATATTAATGTCATAATCGAGGCATCGTGAAAATGATAGCACCCGCAAACCGCAAACCGCAAACCCCTCAGCATGACACCCTGCAGGTTCTGGCACATCTGTGGAACAATGTGGAACTGTGTGTGTGATGTATGGGAACCATAAAGTCCTTTGTCACCGCATGGCAGAACGATTTTTCGAGCATAAATCTCGACCCAACTGTCATTTCATATGATTTGAGAGACCTTTTAAAGCAATTATTTGACATGGAGAGTTAAGAGATACAAACTCACAGGAATGGTGTTGGAACTGAAAAAAAAAAAAAAAAAAGATTCTGTACATATTGTACTATTATATACTATATTTTTCTCTGTCACTGACAGTATGTGAGGATACCGTGTTGTCAGTCGTATCATAAATGTAACCGTTTTGCTTTAAACATATTCTTTTAAAAGCGCACCGTCTTACATATTGGTGAACTCACACTGCATAACACTCCCAATCCCAAAAGTCCACAAAAGCTAGAAGTCCTCCTCTGGACAGTGCATCACTGCTACACCCACCAAGTGTTTCAGAGGGAAAAGAATGAACATTTAGACAGGGGCAGTGATGTAGTGGTCAAATAAAATGTGGTAAACTATCTAATCACAAGGGCTGTCCTCGACTTAAGAAATTCTTAGTTGACCAATACTCATAAGACTAATCGATTAGTTGATTTCATTGGCAAATCTGTCAAATTTGAGTTTCTCACATGCTATAATACAGGGGGGGCTCTTTAAATCTAGTGCTCACCAGAGATGTGCTTATCATTGTTAGATGCGCCTGGCAATGTCACTAACTCACTTGTTCACTAACTCAGTAACTCACTCGTTCACTAACTCGGTTCACGGTTCACAGAAAATGCGTTTTGTGTAAAGTGCATCACATCTATGACATGTTCACGAAATAACTCATTCAGCATGTGTAAAAAAATAAATAAAAGAAGCATAAAAATCAAACAATCAACTAACAAAGTCTTGATCGACAAAGACCAAGCTGATCGATAAATGTACTCATTGACTATGAGTGGAGCAGACCTACCAATAACTATCTCCAGTTAGAGAGAGAGAGAGAGAGAGAGAGAGAGAGAGAGAGAGAGAGAGACAGATAGTTAGATAGAAATAATAGATAGCAGTATTATTTCATATAATAACAAATATCCAAACAATAAAAAGGTGGGTAAAAGATTTCACATATCAAAACGTTGGTAAACTGAGTTTAAGTAGGTTCACTGGACATGGGCTAGGTTAAAGAGCATCGATACATCCCTACCCTTTGATAGGCCTGATAGATGATATCATAGAGGAATCCCTGGGGCATCTCGCTGGCCCTGTACTTGGCTCTCTCCAGAGAATGGTCCAGATAGCCCTCCGATGTGGTCGCTATCACCGTGGAGACAAGAGGACGGATAGCTCCCGCTGCCTTGAGGGAAATAATTAAATTAGGGTTAGAGAGACTGTCCCATAACCAGAAGGTCACAGGTTTGATCCCCGTGACATCCAATGTGTCAAAGTGTCCTTGAGCAAGACACTGAAACTGTAGTCACTCCGGGGGTGCTACAAAAATGGCCAGCCCTGTGCTCTGACCCCCTAAGTGAAATGCATAAATCAAATAAAATGCATGTTAAAAAAAATAAAATAAAATAAAAATAATAATAATACATCTCTGAAGGGAATAATAAAGTACCTCCAATTCAAAACAAATTTTTCTCATTTCTTATGGAGAATATAGAAAGAAAGAAATACGCAACAAAAAAAACAAAAACAAAAAAACAAGCCCTCCAATCCTATTTTGTTTTGAGGCTAACCGCACTGACCCTGACTGTGACGGGCTAATACCAATAAACCCATTTCAAACAACACAGCTTGTGTACACAGTGCCTTTCCTTCCTCCATCGGAAATTCTTAATAAACAACATATCTGGGATAATATTTTCATCTGACCGTGGCATGATTGAAGATGAAATCCTCTGCGGTGCCAAAATTAAGCGCTGTCAGTGAGATAGTGCGGGCGAAGCGGCTCGCAAATGTATTGAAAGCAAACATGTGTTGCGTGTGTTACACATGTTAGAATCAAAATTAATCTGCTGCTCTTTAGAAGAGACGGACATTCTATCATGAGCACGGGGGGGGGGGTATTCTGGCAAGATAATGAAGACCAGACCGTGTGCTGTGAGAGTTCATTATACACATACATACACAGTACATATACACACACACACGGAAGACCTCATCGTCAAACCTTGTTCTACCTCGCAACCTGTGTGACCTGTATTCAACGTCTTGTCACAGCAAGGGAGGTTCAACTGTGAATCATTACGAAGCTAATCTGCAAACCGCTGTTCTCGGAGCACAGCCATGACAGCAGCCCACATGGTCTCCATCTATCATCCATGGTCATAGATTAAACCGTACCATCGGGGGAAATGCATCTGCCAATCTGATAAGCAACCAATAAAAGGATGGTGACTGTGTGTGGGTTGGCACAGGGGATCGGGTGGACTTACGTTAGACGGAGTAGCCAGGTGCTCATATGAAGTGCATTGCATATGAACTTGAATTGTCGGTATCAACAACAGAAGACACCCTGTGCACAGCGGTGCTACTCTCCTGGATGCCAGCTGGTACTGGGTAAAGCCAAGTCAACTAACAAATTATATTCCGGCGGACTCCAAGATACTTCGATTGACACTATTTTATCAATGGATTACATCAAAACAAAAGGAGCGAACAACGCGTTTCGCATGTCTTGCTTCATCAGATTCACTATATATGTTATATGCCTGTATCTATATGATAGAGCAAATCTGATGAAGCACGTCATTCACTCCTTTTGTTTTTATGTAATCCATTCATAAAACAGTGGCAATCTAAGTATCCTGGTACGCGCTGGAATATTGTTTTTTGTTTACTCTGTATTATGGGTATATTTATCTATCAACTTATATATAAAGCTGCCCACCCTTTGATTAAATCGGTCTATCTTAGCCGAGTAAGACTTTTTTTTATTCGATAAGTCATTTTTTTGTGAGTCATTTCCTGAAAAAGATCATGATAAGCCCATCTCTGGCATCACAATAACATTCAAAAATAAACTTTGGTCATTAATATGCCTTCGATTTTAAAGGTAGAATCTGTGATGTCATCAAACAGCGACTTCTAGGCAAAAGAGCCCCTCCTGGTATTGTGCTTTGTTAACATTTTTGGTTTTTGTCTGATGTGTTGGTTGGATTTCAGTGGGTATAGGGGAGGGATTTGTACTGCTGGCCACACCTCAGGCTCTGCCAAGAGAGGTCTGGAGAAATTCACTGTATAATAAGTTACTAAACTCCAACCCACACATCAGACCAAAACACAAAAAATAAAACAAAGCGCATTACCAAGCGGGGCTATTTTACCTAGAGGTCGCTGTTTAGTGGCATTACAGATTCTACCTTTAAAAGTGGTCCTTCTGCAGAATTGCATTCATTTGCAGAAGAGTTTGGGAAATAATTGTTGTCGATTCAACAAACTATTCGATAACTAGTCTCCAAAATTCTACGACCATTATTCAACTAAGAATGTCTTTAGCCAGGAGCAGTCCGAGTGCAAAGTGTTTGAGGAGCATATGCATGAGCCTGTATAGTATACAGTACCTACCCCTTGCTCTTTGGCAGCCATGGCTATCTTGTAAAGGACATCCTCCTCCACAAAAGGCCGTACAGCATCATGTACGATGACCACCTTTGGTTTGACTGGGGCCATTCCATCCCCTCCCTCGCCGAGGGCACGGATTCCATTGAATATAGACCGGTGGCGGGTAGAACCGCCTTGCACCACTCTGACTTTACTGTGGTGGAAGCGCTGGATGATGTCCGTCATCAGATCCATGCTTTCTTTGGCAACCACCACAACGATGCTTTTGATCCATGGCACCCTGTCATAAAGACAGTGTACAGTCAACATTGTCTCCATTCTGGTTTCATCATTCATACAGGCCAGTGGTTTAGTTGAAGGGTGCTATACAAAGTGTAGTATTCATACTACTCTCATGATCTTATGGCATGCATTTCCTCCCAATATGGCACACTGCCATAAACCCTTATAATTGGCTGTGACAGATGTGATTACAAACAGCTACTGAGATTGGTATGTGAGTACTATGAATATCCCAGTATAACCCTATCATCCTGAACTACCACAAAAAGGGCCAGTTTGTATTATAATACTTTGAATATCACATTCTTAATGCTGCAATGTGTAGTTGTTTTAACTGCTGAAAAGTCACAATAAAGTATTGACATATCTTTAGTATCGAATATACCACAAGAGAAAAAATGGATCCCTGGAACACAGTTTGAAACTAGAAATGATCTGTTTGGCTGTGGTCCCACCACATTTACCTTACAAAGAAGCATCTTCTAAGCACAATGTTGGTTCGCTTTGTTTCAAGGGGTTATTATTTGGATTTGTGTTGAGATTAGGAACAAATTTCAATCATTTAAACGTTTTATTCAAGAGGTAATTTTTTCTTCTCTAAACTCCATGGTGCAGTTTTAACACAGTGCAAAATCTAAATTCCACAGAAAGAGAACATGGCAAATACGTCTGACAACAAATGCACTAACAGCTGAATACTGTATAGAGCTCCAATGAGTACCTAGTGATTTACAACCCTATTGAAAATGAGAAGTCGACAAAACAACATATTCAAGAAATCTGGTGGTAAATATTTCGATGCAGTGTGTGTGAGACACCTTCTGTCTTGTTGGGGCTGGCATTTGATTTGCATGTGGCTAGCTGGACCACCTGTGCAGTATAGCCCATCCGTTATGGGATAGCAATGTCGAGAAACAAGCAACATTGAATACGTATACATTGCAAATATGACACTTTCAACATTAGCCTACCTCTCGAAAGCTTGAATTGTGTAGCTTATAAGCGGTCTATTGAGAAACGTGCAGAACTGTTTTGGTGTCTGTAGCCCTGTTCTCTCTCCAGTGCCACCGGCTGGGAGAACCACAGCGACCGAGAAGTCTATGCAGCATTTCCCGTCTCTGTGTTTGCTCAACCCGGCCTCACAAGTTGAGAAATTCCCTGGCTCACCAGGCCTGTCCATGTCACCACTGTCTCCTTGCATGTTTTATACCAGTTCTTTCATTTGAAGTTCGATCATTCTTTCCCATAGTGAGTTATCTATCCCCGTGCGCCGCCCAAATTTCGGCGGAGTTTTGACTGACGACGTGCACCAGCTGCTTCATTGTAACCACTAGTGGCGCTTCTCGCGTGATGTCAGAGGGCATGCACGTTACTGTGATAGGCTATCTGTGATAGGCTATCAAGAGTGACGGTGACCAATATCCAATGTCGTGGCCGTAACAAAAAGCACACATTTGTGGCTATTTTCCTAGATATATTTAAATATTGTCAGGGCCGATATATTCTGTAATCAGGCATCCTTTATTCCCTTCATAAATATTGGCCTAGCCAATAATGTTATTAGCTCTGCCTCTGAATGAAATATTGCTTTACTTGATTGACTGATTGAGTGAGTGTTATAAATTGTAGTATATAGGCCTAAGTGGTAGTTTGACAATCAATATAAACAATACATATAATAAAAAATGATTTATTTCGTATGAAGACATTACAACAAGTCATGACAACATTTTTCAAAAGAGGACTCTTCAAATCCTTATGCCACTATGTTGAAACAACATACAACATGGCTTATCAAATGGTGCAATAGAAAATATATTACATCATACATTTTATATAGTAAAATTTTATACACATTGTCATACTTCAGACAAGTCAGGTAACAATTAGATATGATATGTACAGGTATTTACACATATTGCTGTGTCTTTTGTCATATATGAGAGGTTTCTTTTCCTACCATTTATTGTGCTGTTGGGTGCCTATACAAGTGGCTACAAATCTCTATCTGTATATAAAGATAGGAATGTGTGTACATAGCTACATCTTGGATAAAGTGGGTTGACTTGGGGTCTCCACAACACTCTACAGACCATAACCCCAGTTTGGTTCACATTATCTTTAGCCACATGAACTAACGCACAAGGAAAAGTATATAGCATATCCTTCTGGGTTCTCCGTCATAGCAAGGCACCATCTTCACATAAAGTCCCCATCATATTGAAAGATAATCCACAACTCCAGTCACCAGGGCACCTCAGGTCCTTGAGGCTCTCAAGGTTCAACCTCATGCCAGTTCTCGTTAAGCCTGGTCTTGCCCGGCCTCCTCTTGCTTTTAGATTTGTGTTTGTGGAGAAGCTGTGGCTGGGTCAGGGCCGCGTCCTCAAACTTGCTCCCCGACTCGTTGTGCTGCCTCGAGTACCTCTTGCACTTGCAGGACGTGACCACGGTGATTTTGTACGTTCTCGTGCTGCCGTCCTGGCACTGCAGCTGGATGCGTTGGGTGCGCGTCTTGTCGTTGACACATCGCCAATCCTGGCTGTTCCGTCGATTCCAGAACTTCCTGCCGTAGCTGCTGCCAATCCAGTTGGGAAGCATCTGAGCTGGAAGGCACTCCCCGGCACACACCAGCTCCTTGATGGGGTTGAGGCTGGTGCACTGGCCGTCGGAGATATACTTAGTGGACCTCAGTTCTCTGCATCCGATTTGGCCTCGCTCTGTTTGGAGAGACACATTGGGAGGATGATGAGAAATAAATGCAGTCTGGCAATATATTCACCGCACTATATGTTGTCCTTTCCAGCCTCTCGCGAGTTGGCTTCCCTCTCAATTCAGCTGTCAGCTGCAGTAGCAATTTATATCGAATGATGGGTAACACAAACTGTTTTGATCATCACAGTTCCTTTTCAAGTCTTTGGCATACGGCAGTCAAACTATTCCTCGTTTGTAGAGGAAACGGTACATGAGAGGAAAGACTGTTGTTCTGAGCTTTGTCAATGGATCAGGGCTTTCTAGTAGGATTACCATTGTGCAACTGGTAAGACTATCAGTACTGTTGTGCTGTGGGCTACAACCCCCCCCTCCCCTTCACACTGTAACCCAAGCCCAGGCCCATTCACACACCGCCATACACCTCTGTGACAATACCCCCCCTTCTCTATGACAGTGTTTGATGAATGAAGAGGGGAGAGGCTCTCTTTTCTCCCCCCTCATGCTCTGGCTGCTGAGAGAGCTCAAGTCAAACAGCGCCACAATCACAGACTTCCTGTGCATGGGAGCACACCTCCATTCACTTGCACTGACACACAATCACTCCCTAAACAGCGCCTGTTCTGCCTCTCTGAGACACTCATCTCTGCCTGCCCGCATGGACGCCTGCCAGCAAGGTGTACGTTACACATCAGTGGGCAAAGCTTTGCCTCATCTCTCTTGAGTGTGGGCATGTTAACACTCTCCAGAGGATGTCATAACTTCATGGGGGAAAAAGTAATTAATTGATCAGGAATTCATTTTATTGTGAAAATGACAATTTCAATGCACCATGCAAGTAGCTTTATGTGTACATGTAGCCAAATGGACAGGTCTCCATGAGTGCTTTAATTTCGATTTCTGTTTTGTTTTGTGTGGCAATTTAGCATTGGCCAATTGCTTATATTGTTCATGCAACTTTAATATTCCTGAGAGATAGCCTCCTTGAATTACAAAGGATTATAGTGTTCAAGGTGTCACACTTGTGGCTCCTGTCAAGTGGCCTATCAAACATCCACAAACAACAAGAACAAATAGTTTCAGCATGCTGAAATACACTGAAATACTCACCCGCTCTCTCGTGAGCAGTATTACCCGCGCCTCTCCCACCGTTTCTTGCGCGGTTCAGGGACACGTTGCTGGGAGCATCCTGGAGCGGTGTGCTAACATGTGAGTATAGGATCTCAGTGGCATCATTCTTGAAGGCTTGGCAATTCCTCAGAAGAATACAAAACAAGAATACCAAATGGCACGACTCCCATGCGCTCAAGTGCATGATTGCTTCTGGGGATGTCGTGAACACGCGCGTCCCGTATCAGGTAAACTGATGTTGTGAGCCTTGATGAACTGCATGAATAACTTTGCCTCGCTCTTTATATAGCCCGCCCGCCTCTTGTTTTGGCAACTGCTCAGGTGCATCTCGTGGAGCGACTTTGGATGGCATGGGCGTTACTGACTGGGTAGTCACGCCCTCGCCCCTCACTCTGGAAACGACATCCTCATCCTCATTGATATTCTTGAGTGGCTGGCTCCCTCCCAGATGATGTGATTAACTGCCTGACTGAGTAATGATTAAGCTAGCTAAATAGTAACTATTCAAAACGCATAAGCCTATTATAGACAAGTGTAGGCCTACAGAACATATTTTAAAACTCTTTAAAATAACAGAATTTCATAATATGAAATAATCATCACAGTAATTGGAAGATCATAAATAATAAAGTATAAGGCCTACATATCTTAGTAAATAATTATTTTGCTAAATAATAATATAGTAGATATATTTTTCAGATATTTCAATAACAATGTTATAAACATAGATGTAGAATAATTACTTATATATCTTATATACATTATTACATTTATATGGCTATAAAGTGCATTAAAATAGATATAACAACAGGTAAAATCAAAACAAAGAGGGTAAACACAAAACACACACAAAATGATAATAATGAAATACAATGAATTAAAGTAGCCTATTTAAAATGGGTTAGAGGCAAAGTCATAAAAGTCTTTAACCCTCTGAAAGCTATTACAATTATTAGCCTTTTTTGTGGTGGGGGTGGGAGAGGGGATACAGTAGATGCCACAGAGAGCCGTTTTTTTTCTAGTCATTAAAGGACTAGTCAACTTTCTAGTCATTTCTATTATGTATCTTTTCAACAATTCTGTACGATTTCCTTGAATCTGTGGAACATGTTTGTTAAGTTTTTTGCAAAGAAACTAGTCTAAATCTAATTTTAATTATTTATTTTCCAGCACCTCTTTCTTCCCTTGTATTGAACACACTGTTTTTAGTGGGTGTCGCACACACCAAATTTTTTATTAATTAAAGGGCAATCATTCTGAACATGTTGTTTAGGTTTGTTA
>OMKL01001341.1:2506-16230 GCA_900302295.1 Parasudis fraserbrunneri
CCCCCCCCAAGCACACACACACACATACACACACACCCCTAGTGGGCCCTGTGTTGTGTCGGCCCCACTCATGCAGGAAGTCCTTGGGATCCTGCAGGTTCAAAGGTTAAGTCAAAGCTTGTGGGAACATTCCCTTCCGCTCAGATCACATTGCAGAGCTTACTGGAGTCTTCCCCAGTAGTGTGCCTTGAGCTGGGACCTGATGCTCAATTTGCCAAGGCCACAAAATGGTAGTCTTTGTCTTTTTAGGAAAGGAAATCAAAATACTACTGTGATCTTTTTTTCTGAAAGATTTTTCTTTTTTCTTAATTAAAATAAAAATATATGGCCTCATATATGGATTAATGAAAAAATACACTTCAATTGAAAAAAAAGAAGGAAAAAAGATTCTTAACAATTTCTTCACATAGTTTTTAATTGAAAAATATATTGTTTTTAACATGAGCATGATCTCTTTGAATATAATGTTTTAACAGATATGTCAGAGACACCTAGCCTGTCTCTTGCACTTCTCACCATCTTGGATTTACAGTGTAATCAGAGAGCCAATCAGATTCAAGATCAGGGCTCAAAATGTACTTTTCCACTATATACAGTGGAGTAGCCTTCTGCACCAAAAAAAAAAATAATAATAATAATTTGACCAAATCATGTGTTGGTGGCACAGGTGCCACCACCCTTCTCAGTTGGTGCCACCAGCACATTATTTCTTACGCTATCAGAGTGAAACAGATCAGATTGGTGTTTGTGTGAGTCTTTGTAGAGAGGGAGAACAATTCTGTACCCCACCTTGCAGGCACCCAAGTCATGCAGAGGCATACATTATATAAAATTGAGAATACAAGGCTGACATTCTCCCTGTTCTTCTAGGCTCAGGGCTCCGGTATACATCGTGGCTGGTATGGCTCTGGTAATGGCTGCCTCACAATCATTCTGGGCGTGGAGTGAAAAGAAGTACAGTACAAGGTGTTTGTATTGGTTTGTATCCAGTACACTGAAAGTGAAAACTGTGTTCTTTTTAAATCAGGAATTGCACTAAACTCTCAAATTTGAGCCCTGAAGATGACGGTTCCCACCATGTATGGATTTTACATTTGTCTGTGCATGTGAGGTTTTTTGCATCTATGAAGTGAATTTTGCAACCACCACCAATTGCTGTAAAAAGAACATTATGTACTCCAGTATCTCTACGTAAATTCACAAAACAAATGCAAACAACTATTCAGAGAACCATTCTTGATGTCATTCAATACTCAATAGCTTCAATAGTTCAGACAAGGACATACCCACCCATTAGAAAACAATTGAACTGGCCCTAGTCTCTAAAAAGACAATTTTGTCTCTGCACAGCCGCCTGTTCCATGGAGTGCGAAATCTATCAGATGGCAATCCACTGTTGTGGTAGGTGATAATGCAAAATGTACCTTGCAGTCAGCATGCTATTTACAAGTGTATTGTTGATGGGATGTTTAAGTGTGGATGCAGAGCATGCATTTTAGAAGGTAGATTAGTAACCTAGTTTTAGCTATAGGGTTGCCATATGACGTAGATCGGAATGTGGAATTTGGACCAACTGCCAATCTGTATCTGATTTTTTCTTTTTTCCTTTTCTTTTTATTCTATAAAAATCAAATTGTATATACAAATAAAAAATAAGATTAAAAAAAAGTCAACCAAAGCACTTTACTACTTATGTCTCACATTCACCCATTAGCTCAAACACAAACTCTCACATGGTGGAGGCAACCATGCAAGGCACCAACCTGCTCGTAGGGAGCAGTTAGGGGTTCAGTGTCTTGCTCAAGGACACTTCAACACGCTGCCGGGAGGAGGCTGGATCAAACCGGGAACGTTCAGATTACCAGACGACCACTCCTGAGCCACTGCCGCCCTTTGTTTGTTTGTTTGTATAGAGTGACATTAGAAGTCAAAATCTTTTTTTCTTTTTTCTTTTTTCTTTTTTTTAGCTGTGACCAGCAGCTCTATAGCTCGCTCTGGTTGGTTGATCCACAAAAGTGTCCCCATCCTCAGCCACAGTTTTCACCCTAGGAGGCTGATATTTGGCATGGAGTTCAAATATGTGTGCGTGTGTGTGTGTGTGTGTGTGTGTGTGCGTGCGTGCGTGCGTGCGTGCGTGCGTGTGTGTGTGTGTGTGAATGCATGGATGCGTGGATGCATTCACGTGCGTGGTCGCAACTATTGTGGATTCGCGCTTGTTTTGAGGTATATTCACGTACATAAACGAAGGGCTTGATTTGTAGATGAAAAAGAAGCAGTGGTGTAGTCTATGTGATACGCAGGCATACACCATATGGCCGCTAATGTCCGTATGCCCAATAAGAATTAGCAATGATACATAACACAACTCAAACCTTTATAGAAATCAGAAAATCTAGTCTTACTAGTACATTATATTACTCGTTGATCTAATATGAATGCAGCAAGTAAGCCGAGCGGACAGTATGAACTTCTGCAGCAAAAGAAAAAAAAAGAAAACGACATTCATGAGTGTTCAGAGCAGGGAGTCAGCAGAGGAGCCTTGAAACCTGGTGAATTTGGAATCAGTGAAACCAGGAGGGGGACCCACTATGTTAACAGTAGAGAATTACTTGCCTGCTTTCAAATGTTGATATATTTATTGGAATGGAATGCCTGAAAATGAGACAATGGTTATATTTAAAGGACCGGTGTGTATTATTTAGGGGGAGCTATTGGCAGAAATGGAATATAATATTCATAATTATGTTTTCATTGGTGTATAATCACCTGAAACCAAGAATTGTTGTGCTTTCGTTAGCTTAGAATGAGCCCATCATATCTACATAGGAGCAGGTCCTTTCCATGGAGTGCACCATTTTGTTAGTAGCTGAGCAACTACTGTAGAAACGACAATGCTAGGAAACCAATGGTCAAAACAACAGACAGAATACACTATTGGAATTATATACTCATGATTACCTGACTCAAATCTGTAGTATTCCAGTGAGAATGAAAGCAGTTGGTTGCCATCTGCAACCTCACCACTAAATGCAGCTAAAGAATACACACTGGTCCTTTAATTTACAATTGCCATTTTACGCTGCCATTATTTGCCTTTTAATTTACAAAGCAATAAACTATTAAACAGCTATGAACCAACTGTGAACCTTGAGAAATCTATTGGGAGAAGATATGCAAAGAAACATTTTTACAATAATTCACTATGAACAAAGTAAAACACACTTTAGAAAACACAACAGAAAAATGTAGTATTTCATACTGCTCTCAGACTGTAACTTCCGGCAAAACATCGGTGACTCAATCATAAACGATCTTACCTGGTTATCCAACCCTTCATCACGTCCATATTCAGTGAATCACTGGGAACTTGGCAGACGAGAAGACATGATCTGTTTTCGGATTTCAGCTTGTTGGAATAAAGAGGATTGGGCAGACTGCTGTGGTGAGTGAAAAACCTGATTTCAGGTGCCAAAACTCTCACACTGAAATAACACAGGAGGAGAGTAATGAGGCTAATAATAGGCCACATGCCAGGAACCATGATTCCTCGCTGAACACCTGTTGATGTGGTCTCTACTTGAACTCTTGGTTTTTCATCCTTGGCTTCTCTGTTGTGCAGTTGCTTACATGCTTTAGAAATGCATTTGATCACCCTGTAGTTTAGAGTTTGCTCAAAGAAAATGACAACAAGAATCCCAATCTTTCGGAAAACAAGACAAAGCAAGCCTAGTTAAGCTAGACCCGGCCATGACACTCACACATGCGTGTTTCAACAATGGGAAGTCAGTCAGTCAGTCAGTTAGGGAAATTCACTATTGTAGGCCAGCCCTCTGGGTCAGCAAGAGATAAAACTGAGTAACAGACCTTCTTATCATTTATTTGGTTAATGCCCCAATATTAATTTGTCAAAATAATGGCCTATCCAGTTTAATTCTGGACTCAGATTCTACCTCGTCTAGAATAACATTGACAAATCAAATGCAAATCAGACCACGGCACTCACGCATGCGTGTTTCAACAATGGGGAGTCAGCCAGCTACTACTACTACTGAAAAGGAAATATGAAATGCATTGCAGAGTTACTAGAGCCGATAGACATAAATAACAGCTCAGACAAGCTCAATCTCTCAGTAGACACCTTTTATACATCTTCTGTTTTTTAGTTGGGAAGGGGTCTTAGAATAGGCTATTTTTAGTCTATGAGACGTTATGTGTGCATTTTTCCAGACTGAGTTATTTCCTGTAGAATGATAAGCACATCTTCATGTGGTATACATCAGTCATATTCACAAATGTGCTCTAGGGCCTCATGTTTAAAACTCTGTTCTCTGTATACAAACTATTCTGATGTAGGCTGGTATAACACCTTGCATTGCATTGCAATCCCATCAACTTGAATGGTTGAAGATTGTGCGGCACTTGAAGCCTTGTTTCCCACCCTGTTGAGTCCCACAGTTGTTCAAACGCCCCATATTTGCCTTATTTGCATTTGATTTCTCAATGTTATTCTGAGCGAGGTTGAATCTGACTCCAGAATGAAATTGGATGGCCTATTATTTTGACAAATTAATATTGGGGCACTAATCAAATTAATTATAAGAAGGTCTGTTATTCAGTTTTATCTCCTGCTGATTGATTTTTGGCCGGCCTACAATAGCAAACAATAGCTAACTGACTGACTGACCAGGTCCGGCTTAACTAGGCTTGCCTAGTCTTGTTAGTTTACATTTAAGAACCAGACATAAACCATGGTGTGGTGGTGATCAGGGTGGCCACGGTATCCATGGCTACACTTACAGTACAGTTACAGTATAAAGCTGAACCTGGTAGTAATTGGGAACATTGCTGCATATTCTGCATATTGTTTACCACATCATTATAAAATCCTAATCCTTATCCCCACAGTCATAAAATAATGTTTTTAAGTGTGCACATAATGATCAAGAGCCAGGAGCATCGGCATGACCTCACTTCACTTTCTTGCCAAAGTCTGCCCTTGTGTTCCAACAGTGCCAAAGCAGACATTGTGCACTATTGCACGCAATAAAAACAATGCACTAAAATTAGGATTTCAGTGCCATAAATGGCTTAAAGGATGAGTTCAAAATGTTTGACCTTTAGCCCTAACTCCTACTTACCAATGATGTTGTCGATCGGTGGAGTCCTTTCTCAGCACAATCCATGATGTTCTTCACACTGGATACTCACAGCACCAGCTAGTTACCAACAAAACTAATGCATGGGGCCACTGACACCTACTTTGGGTGTACTGTAGACTATGTTGCAGTGTTTATTTCAGGGCTTGCACAAAGTGGAGTGTGGCCCCATTGACATTTCTTAGTTTTCTGGCTAACTCGAGCTCTTTCTGATTGATATTATTTTTATTTTGAATATAAAGAGATATCAAACATCAAGAACCACTATATCCAATCCCAAATAGTATCATCATAAAAATCTATTAGAGCATTTTAACTGTGAAAAAATAATAAATGTATTAGTAATACAAACATTTGTTTTTCATAATTGTGCTCCTCTGAAGCTATTTCTGTCGTCTCCCCATGTGCATCTTGCTGATATTTGTCCCTGAACAGTCTAATGTGGTTCTCCTTAAAAGTTTAATTTATACTTGAACGTGAAAACGTCAGAGGTATCGCCGGTCCCAGCGTAGGCCAAGGAGCCTACCGGCACCTCTCCCAAAATGTAAATGGGCGAAAGGCAAAGCAGCACTGCAAGCACTGTGATCGGCCCATTTCCGCATTTACGTTGCTTTCGTGTGGAGGAGGGATTTGCAAAAAGGTCACATGGAACTGTAAATGCTAGTTCCCCAACCACCAACCTACGTGGAAGTCTAATTCAGCCTTTACACCTCTCTTTCTCTCTCTCTCTCTCTCTCCAGCTCTCTCTCTCCTCTCACTTTCCCCCTCTTCTCACTCTCCAGAGTCTCCAGAGAGGGCCCGCTGTAATTATCTCAGTGAGTGTGACGGCAATAAGTGACATGTGAATCCACACCTCGCCTCCTGCACTGAGCGCTAATATTTACATTGCTAATCAGTGGTGGCATCTAAAGGGCCACTTGGTGTGAGGGACAGGAGCTCCAGGCAGCAACAGATCCTGCCTGGGCTTGAGCGAGTGCTGCCTGTATGATTATTATGGTACTTGTCACTCTCTGGCAAGATGGTTAATTATGACGATGATTAATCACCTCAATGCCAGAGATGGCAATGTTCACTGCTGTCCCTGGGGGAACATATTAATGATGATACGCCTGCATTATAACATGGAGCTTAAGCTCAATTAGTGATCAGACATTACTTTAAAATGGGGTTCGACTGAAGCTTTTAGAGATGAGAAGGCACGTTAGGGCCAGGTGGTTTGGAGAGATTTTGATTAGTTCATGTCAGTAGTGTCTGCTATAGCAACTCTATGAACTATGGCATTCCACAGGGTTCAGTCTTGGATCTGCTACTTTTTCCTCTTTCTTTCCCCTGTGACTGCCCTCAAGAAATCTTGGCACCCTTGGTAAATGTGAACAAAAAAGGCTGTGGAAAACAAAATGTTGTTTGTCAGCTTGATCTTACACTCAAAATGTTTGAGAAATCTAATTAAAAGAAAAACATTTATCAACAAATAACAATCATTAGCACCTCAAGAAATTCTTATGAACAAAACCTATTAGATTCATATTGTGATTAAGAGTTTACTTTTTTAAGTCAATCCGTTAGCTGGTATTTCCGGCTAACACTACACCTAAAATCCCATCAAGTCCCATTCAAATGTATTGAGGGGTGTTGGTCTCTACACTAACATATTGGGCTCACACAATCCATGGGTTGTGTCAGGCTCAAGCTCGGTCTCCACAGTCTTGTGCTGACATCACACCGCTTCATACAAGTCAAACCAGTGGCATCATGTAATACTGCAGTACGTTTCACTCTCAGGCTATCATCAGTAGAGTCAGGTGATAACAAAGGCCCCAGACTTGAAATAGAGAGCAGTATACTGCTTTCAAAACACAATTTCAGTGAGTTTGAGACATTGCAGCCATTTTAATAGCCATTTCATGAACACAAATGTTTTTCTAGATCTTAAGCCGTCAATTCCCTTTCTTACTGTGTTTCACCATTAGAGGGAATGGGATTGCTGATTCATCAAGGTGCTCTGAGTCAATCTAATGAGTTCTGTCTGAGACCAGCAGCTGAATATATCCCTTCAGGTCAGGTCCTATTAACACTCTGAGATGCACTAGCATGCAGTACAAAGATGTTATTTTTAAAAACATTATATATTTGCTTATCTCTGCATACTGTGGGCCCTTAACAGTCTTGGAATTGGACAAATTGGGTATGGCTGTAAAGCTTAGACTCCATCCAAAGTGTCAAAATGCATTCATGTGTGATGATGGTGTGTACTCACAGTTACTCTTTCAGTGTGAACACCATGTGACAGCATTTTGGGGGGGAAACTTGACCTTACTGTATACAATAGTTTTACTATTGTGCCCTCCTTAAAGGGGAATTCCACTATGGGCCTCTCTTGTGTTTGTAGAAAAGTTGCTTTATGATATGAGGAATTTGCATCCCATCTGTTTGACATTGAGTCTGGGGGAAAACACTGGTCTTATTCAGGCCTACGCCCTGGCAGTGGAGGTATGATGGCACCAGGAGGTCAGAGGTCACATGGTGTGTTACGTCACGTAAGAAAGTCAAGCAACCCCCAACCATGTGTTTTGAGTTAAGGGTGATATCTGTCATTGGTATTGGATATACTTGTATGTACCCTACTATATAATCTTTGTTCTCCTCGAAAACAGGGTCATTACCCTGCATGGCTTTTTCCTGTAATGACCACGAGCTCATCAGACGTCGTTGTCAGGTTTATCGTTTTATTTCATTGGATCAATTGGTATTAGTTATCGGACATCGTATCACTTTACTACAGAGTAGAATGAGCTCACAGCCAGCTCTTTACATATTGTCAGGCCACAGATATAGCTCTAAAGTACTGTGTGTGGTCCAGCTTCCAGCTTAGAAAGGACTTGAGGTGAAAAAGGGTGGGTGTCAGACAACGCCAGTTTAAGGTTGCCACGTCTACCAAACACACAAGGAGAGGAAGAGGTGAAAATGTACTTCTGGTTACTCCGTTACCTGGTGAGAGAGAGTGGGAAGCTGGTTGTGAGAGGTGATCAAGGTATCAGGAAATTCACATTACCCGCCTATTGTAGTTCTTGGACACTGAATGAGTGTAGAGCTGAGAATCATTATGACATCTGGCTCTACCAAATTAGCACCTTCTGCTGCCCATGTTCCAGAGCAGAGATGGCTTTGGCTTTGTTTGGGTATATGTAGGTATCAGAGGGTTAAAGGCAAGATTGCAAAATAATATTGCATGCATAAACTTTGTCACACAGCTGTTAATTTTATTTGGTGAACCATTCCCTCTAAGTGTACAATAGTTGCGTTCATGGAAAATTTTGTCAGTCATGCAAAATAATAACATCCAAAGGATAAGCAGTTTGTTTTTCTTCCACATTAAGCATAAACGGTCCCCAGAATATAATTTGATGTCTCAGCTGACGGCTACACTGAGGTGAGTGCAATGTCCCTTAACAGACACAGTGATTGCTTGTAGTTCCGTTCTCTCTATGCTGTGGTCTCATCACATTGTTTATGGGATATTTATCCAAAGTGATGGACATTTTTCCAGACTGCTGACTCACTTTTCAATTAGCCCCTCTGCTGCACTTGTATGGCCCTTAAACGTCATGGCAACAATGACAACTCAGGGTGAATGAGGCCCGGTCAACAATCTAGCCCTATCTGTGTTTAGTTTCTAACACTACCCCTGTGGGAGAATGAGCCGATGGTGACAAGTCATGGTGTTGCTATCTTCAAAGACAATCACCATCTGACTGTTGATATCAATTTGCCTCTTTAAAAACTCATTCACATACATTTCCTGAGAAGGAACACTACCATCAAGCAGAAAAGGATCATGATGTATAGATTTTCCAGTCGGATTATTGGGGCGGGGGAGAGTGAGTGAGTGGGGGTCGGGGGAACAAGTTGTTGGTAGATGAGACATAATTTGTATAGCTGATGCCTATTTATTTGGATTTGATGTGACTGACTTTATGAATTAGCAGTATTTACAGCCATATCAGATTACCTGTACATACTGTATTTTAACCTCTATAGCAGGAGTTTTGTCAGAAAATGTTGTCCTACTGTAATCCTGTAATAAGGGAAAAGGTTATTTCAAATATAGCAAATGGCGGAAAATCCAATATGGCAGACATGGTGGTCCTATTGGCAAAGATATAGTCTAAGGATAGCTGTATATGTGTGCAAATGTCTCCTGACAATCAACTAAGACTATGCAATGTTTGACAGTTTGACCTTTGACTATAGCGCCACCATCAGGCCGATGAGTGTGATATTTATTGTGTTGCATTGGCACACCAATGTCAACAATTTTTTTGGGGACAGACTGACCGACCGACAGACAGACTTATACTGTAATTAGTCTGACTCACAGAATGTTGACCGGGTGAGTCTGAATTCTACTCCCCTATGTGTACGTACCCTCATGCGGAGTTTTCAGAGACCAAAAACTCAGCGTTGAGATACATGTGGAAATGTGAGACTATAGTGTAGTTTATATACTGTCTGGGTGTTCTTCTTCAGGTTCACTGAAAGGCCCATTTTCACAGGAGATTTGGTTTCACCGAAGTGATGTGCCACCTGCTGAGTGTACTGTAGATCAACTGGTCAAGAGAGACCAGGTGTTTTGTCTCTTTAGTCAGACTGAGATTCAGTTCCTTTAATGCTATTAACTCTAAAGGGTGGAAATACATCAAAACAAAGCGGCAACATCTTTCAACCATGTCTAAGAAGCCAGATTTAGGTAGATACCTAGACTGTGAGAATAGACCTCTGACCACGATTTCATATCACAGTGCACATTCACAGCCTCAACAGTATGTGTGACAATTAGATTAGTCTGCATCCAATTACTTTTCCATTCCAACGTAGGGAATTGGACTGTTTCTTAGACTCATTTCTCAGCACAGTACATCGATCATTAGTAACAGAGGTTGAGGAGGAATTTCATCCACAGAGTGCATCTGGGCCCATATTCACGAACATTCTGAGAAAACTCTAAGAGACCTCCTAACTTACTGTAGCCTAAAGATTCCTAGCTTAAGAGTGATTTAAAGGACCGCACCAGTCTTTTTGATGTGTGGGTTCCAAGTCATTTTTGGCTTGACACAAAAATCAAGGCGCCTGTCTTTTTTCATAATCTTTTACCATTACTGGAAAATATTTACGTTTTTTCCTGCCAATTCACCACAGCCACTGGCTTCCATTGAATCTGGAAGTGTGTCACCACATCTGACTAAAGCTGGAAACACACTGGTCAACAAGAGATTCTGCTCCTCTGCTCCGATCACACGCAGAGGTGCTCGCGGGACGCGGGTAAAATAGACCAGACGCCGAAACTATCACTGAAGATCGCAAGGCGCGACGCAGCGTGGCTGGTATGAACGGTCCAATCGGTTAACGGGGGCGCTGAAAAGGAAACTTGCTCGGCTTCCCAGTGCTTTGCAGCACTCCGCGGCGCTTCAGTGTCTGGTGTGTTTCCAGCGTCAAATGCCATGCTAACACCTGAGGTGCACTCCTCTAAAGTTTTTGTTTATTCCCCTGAAAATTTGCTCTATTGTGCCTTTCCAAAAACAAGTGACACATAAGATGTTAACATGGCATTTTAGTCAAATGTGGTGACTTTCATGGGTTTATGTGGTGTTTAAGAAATATTTCACCGGAAGCCAATGGGAGAAAATATAGCAAATTTTTCAGTAACGGTAAAAGATTATGAAAAAAGAAGGGCACCTTGATTTTTGTATCAAGGCAAGAATGTCTTGGAACCCACATGTCAAAAACACTGGTACAGGTATGGTGTTTTAAAGATCCATGGAAATGTCATTTACGGCATCGCAAGCGTTATGATTAGTTTCAATATAAGTTAGCATTTTGCTAAAGCTATAAATGAATGACACTCCTCACTCAGTTGTAAAAAAACAAAAACAAAAAAAAAACTAAAGAGAAGAAACACTGCCACTGACGCCCATCCCCTGACCCCCCTCTCTCCCCCTCTCACTCTCAAAAACAATTGGTCCATTTTTCAAAATACTGTAGTAGGTGAAGACAAGCTGAAACTAGAGGGTTCCTTTACTCTTTCATCGCACCTGTCTGTGGGTTTAGTGGTGACGGATGAAGTTGGATATTGTGGTTGTTGCATCACTGATTTTTGAACCGCAGGTCTTGCATACCGCTGTTCTCTTGCTGCCTTCAGCAACAAAATCCTTAAATCCAATTTTTATTGTTTTTGGACTTGCTCCCTCCATGATAGCTGCCTTGTATGTTGGCCACTGGCCAATCTGCTGTCTGCTGGTCTGCTGTTTTACCGGTAGCTAGGGTAGGTTGCCAGGTTTGCGCGCCTTGCACTAAAAGTCACAAAATCATGTTTCAAAACAGTAACTGTTCATAGTGAATATCCAGGAACTTCTATCTGAAGTCTAAGTCAAGTCTCAAGTCATGAATACCAAGTCAAAGTCAAGTCGAGTTTCTTATAAATTTCAGTCAAGCAAGTCGCAAGTCCTCATATTTGTGACTTGTGTCTGACTTGAGTCAAGTCATGTGATTCAAGTCCCCCACCTCTGTCTAACACTGTGACAGTGTCAGATCAGTCAGATGAGAACCTATGACTGTGGAGCATTACACAAATCAGTAGCACAATGTTAAGCTAGACAATATGTTGCCAAGGGACTCATACTGCTACTTTAAGTGGCTGTGCCCTTTCTTCTTCTTACTCATAGGTGTTTCATCACCCCATCCCTCTCCTCTCCTCTCCTCTCCTCTCCTCTCCTCTCCTCTCCTCTTGACATACCTATGGGGGAGGCAAGTGGCCTAGAGGTAAATAGCACCGACAGGAGGGTGTTTTCCAGCTGTGAGCACTGAAGGTTGGCTGGTGTTCCATGTAAGGTGCCCATCATCTCTGCCTAAGAGCCCTTGAGCGAGGCACTGAACACCCTAACTTCTCCAGGTCATTGCACTGCTGGAGACCCTTTTCATCTCTGATGAAATTCATACGTGTAGGGAACTATGTGTAATGAGGAAGGATATGTGAGAAGACACATTTCTATTGTCTTGTGTAAACTGACAATAAAGTAAAAAAAATAAAAATAAAAAAAAATCATCACATACAACTTCACAAACAACTAAGTCTGCTAATAGCTTTTACACAGCTACCTGTATTCATAGTGTTCCATCAAAGACATCTTGGTAGGCAAACAACACATGATTTGTAACCAAATATCACATGAGTATCATTTCAGTCAAGAACACTCTCATCACAGCAGTTAAACCACTAATAGCAACAAATTGATACACAGTCGTATTTGGGGGTATAGGCTCTGCTCTCAAGATGTTCTCAGTGCGAATCCATGCGAGCCTGCAACGGATTTGTCTGAGAGTGCAAATAACAATCCCCCCCATGGGGACATCCAGATCGGCGCCTTAGCGACCACATCCTCAGATGATGTGATGCTGACAATTGAGACATTAAGCCAGCATGGCGTGTAGAGAGCATGCTGTCATCTAGATTATAAAATAGATTGATGCAGGTGGAGGCTGGGGTGGTGGGGGGAGTTTTTATGAACGCCATTTGTGGTGGAGTGGTGGGGACACTTTTTTCAGATGCGTGCAGCAGTGTGGTGTGTGAGTGCGAGCAGCGGCAGAGTGCAGCCATGCGCTGAATAGTGAGAGGCAGAGAGCAGCACGAATGGACCGCCCTATTGTCAGAGTTTTAGATTGGCACGTATCACTTCCGTGTCTTGCATGAGCTACCGCTAAAGTTACATTAAATGACAACAACTGAAGCCGCTGAGCTTGTGGCAGGTGTGCCATGTTGGCAGGCACAACACGTCGTGAGAATACTATGTATTCCTTATCTGGCGTGAATGGCGTGCTTGTTGACCTTTTATAATGCTCGTTTACCTTTTATAATGCTTAAAATATGGAAGTTGAATGACCAAGTAAGGGGACCAGTACGGAGGAACATGCTATCGGCGTCATTCTCCTTACTGTAGGTTCAGATGCAACACGAAGAGAAATATTTTCTCATTTTACTCGTGTCAGGTTGTCAGCATGGCGTGAATACATGAGTTTGGTCTCAGCAGTGGCATTGTTGACATTTTACAAAAACGAGACCATTTCTAAATGTAACCTATTCAATATCTATAGGCTACAAAACATTCATAGCAGTCTATTTCATATCCATTGTTAAGATATACCTATATTTGCTCCATCACACAAGGTGAATTTCTCATTCAAGTTGAAACATTTTCAGCTCCAGCGAACACTGTTCACACCGCCCAGAGTGAAGCTGCGTCTGTTCGCCACCATTAGCGCCTTTCAATTGACTTTGTATGTATTCGCGCCACCTCTAAATTTAGTTTTGCATTGTTTTTGTACGTAACTTTCAGACAAACATAGAGTTAAATACCTTGCCTTATATACTACTATAGCCAACCTCCAACAGCAGAAAATGGAGGTTATGCGGTTTTACAAAGCTGTCACAATGATTTGACTGAACTTGTAGCAGACTGTACTTCAAAGGTGGTGTTTAAGTGATCTTCCTACTTTTTCCTCCATCCAAGCTTCCTC